>JADPXZ010000112.1:0-12431 GCA_019009955.1 Riptortus pedestris
TACTCTAATTTATAATGAATCAGAATAAATTGTATCTCAATCAATCAAATTTTAGTAGGATATTCAAATATTCATCATAGGTTTATGGCAAGGGTAACCAATAAAGAAATGGCGATTTAATGATCTCGCCAATTTGGAAGCTTCGTTTTAACGAGTCTTCATTATTAGAATTAATATCCCCTGAAGAGGTAGGACATGAAACATGTAGGACAATTTTTAATTAGGTTTTCGTAGAAAGAAAATGAAGTTTTTGGTGACTCTTGTCACAAAACTCTGAAGAATATAAAATTAGTTCATTTTCTTTAAGGAAATGAACGAAGAAAACCTTTTCGTCCAGTAGTAGCAGGCCTTTAGCAATTACTTTGCGAATACAGACACTAACGTAGCTAAACATCAGTTTCATGTTAAACTCTTAAATATTGGGTTTGATTAAATACTAGTTTTGGATTCTAAATATTTCTGCTTATTGTAAGAAATATCAGTTGAAATATTTCCTCAAGTAAGAAATGATTAAAGCTTCCGGGGAAGGGGCAAGGCTTTAGAAACTTTGAGCAAGACTTAGTGTGGCTTGCTGAGTATAACTTTCAAACTCTCATTAGTATAAATTAAACTAGTTGGGGGGTGGGCTTTAATACCGACATTTCAAAGGATATTACACCCTCGAAATCTCTTCCCGTGGCCAGCTTCCAGCTGTGTTCCCTATCGGGCCACACTGCTAGATAAATAGTTGCTATAACATTTTTTTATATTTTGAAGAAGTTTAACATAACCACTATATAAATAAATTGGTGCATTTAATTACTCTTTGAGAGTTATTAAAATTCAATTAATAAACGCCCACTTTATATTACAACAGCTAGTATAAGGGTTATAAACAAGATACCTCTTGAGTTTATTATAAAATCAACCACAATTTTGGACGTTTAAATGGGAGGTGAAGCATAAAAAAGGGCAACAGAGGTATCCCAAAATAATAGGGAAAGGACTGTCTCAAAACTACAGGGAAATTGGTGTCCCAAAAGTACATGGAAAGGACTGTCTCAAAACTACAGGGAAATTGGTGTCCCAAAAGTACATGGAAAGGACTGTCTCAAAACTACAGGGAAATTGGTGTCCCAAAAGTACATGGAAAGGACTGTCTCAAAACTACAGGGAAATTGGTGTCCCAAAAGAGTAGTGAAAGGACTGTCTCAAAACTACAGGGAAATTGGTGTCCTAAAAGTATATGGAAAGGACTGTCTAAAAACAACAGGGAAATTGGTGTCCCAAAAGTATAGGGAATGGACTGTCTCAAAACTACAGGGAAATTTGTGTCCCAAAAGAATAGAAAAAAAAAGTTTCTCAAAATTACAGGGTCATAAGTGTACCCAAGCAACAGTAAAGGGTGTTTCAAAAACAACAGGGAAACGAGTGCCCCAAAAGTATAGGGAAAGGAGTGACTCAATACAAAGGGGAAATAGGTACCCCAAAACAACAGGAAAAAGAGTGACTCAAAACAACAGTAAAAGGGTGTTTAAAATATAGAGTAGAGTGCGGCTCAAACCGGCAGTGGAGAGAGTGCTTTCAAACAAGTCAGAGATAGGTAAAAAATTTCCCCTAAACATCAGGGAATGAGATTTTTTTTTTTTAAAAAAAAGGGAGGGAGTTTCAAACTTACTGGTCTTAGCATCACTAGAATTACACCTTATAAACCATCAAAAACATAAAATAGGCTGTGTTAATAGTCGTGAGAGTGTATGCCCCAGGTTGATTTTAAATCACGTCCACATGTATAATGCTATTTTGTGCGTTTATTTACAGCTATAAAATTAATCAATAAAGTTGATAACTTCTACATAGAATTACACTAAACGCTTTGACCCATTCCATCTATCACTGTCATGAAATAGATTTCCATGATGATAATACTGAAATATTTTACATGCATTTACTCCTCGTATAAAACTATATTATCTATGATTGTGACGTTTGGTTTCATTTCAGCTCTTATTCTTGACGAGTGTCAAACAAAATAGAATACTATATGAATTTTCTTACCTTTTATTCTCAGGGGGAGAGGGGTCAAGAAACTTTTCCGTTTCGTTGCATTAATGTATAATGAACAACTTGTCATTGCATACTTACGTTAAGAAGCTAGAGTTCTTGATTTTCTTAGCCCATGCCACCATCAAAAAACATTCAGTGTGTTCCGCTCCCCAAGTTTGTAATCGCCACCGCAAGTCCTCTCTGAGGCCATCCTTTTACCTATGACTGGGCCGGCTTCTTTGCCTCATCACGTTTTCCTGTAGAGTCAGTTGGAATCCGCCCCTTATCGGGGTAATTTGTTTTTACTAATAGCACAAAATCAACATAAAATTTTTCATCACTCCTCAATGTCGCTCCCTCACTGCTACGAATATTTTTCCTAATCTCTACTCTAGCTCAGCCTCCTGTTTTACTAGGTGAAAGTCCGTTTCAGTGCAATATAAAGAAAATTATATATAAACTCAAATGAAGACCATTTTGCAATTGTAACCCAGTGATAAATGGATATTGCATACTATTGCTATTCAATTGTCATTATTGGTGAACCACAGAATAATATATACAAGGTAATAGAAATTAAATATGATACAGCGATAAATAAATAAATTTAATGAAACTCACATAATTATAATAGATATTATAAAACTATCACAGTTTTGAAAAGACCATTATGTTTTTCTTAGAAAGTATTCATGATACAAAATAAATGTCTTCTTTTTACACTAATTCTCAATTCTAATCCTATAAATCATCAGTTAGTTCTTCAAACATTCGCTGCTCCGTCTGCCATTTTGCATTAAGAATACTCTAAAATGGTTTTAGTAGCAAGAGATCTTTCTAGGGCACTTGGAGCTGGTAATAAACAAGCTTTCTGTCCTCCGGAACCCTAAAATAAATATAGAAAGTTCCTAGTTTTATTAATGTATTTATTTAATAAATACATGCTAATTTTATTAATTAATCATTTTCCTTTAAACTTACACTGCTTATTGTTTTGAATTGAAATCCATTCCTTTCGAAGCTAATAATAACCCCATATAAAACTCATTTCTTCTACTTAATGGCCAAAAAAGCCTCCGGCATTCAAAACTTTGTTAATTAAACAAACAGAAAAAGAAAATGAAAGCTGAAGGTAGAAGGGGGAGACATTTTTCATTCTGTCTTAATTTTCGTAATTTATTTAGTTTGGCTGACTGAAGTTTTCTAAGCCATTTGAGGTTCTTTAATTAATTGTGAAAGACATCGCTGTTATTTTTCTGAGTGGGAAATGCAAATTAAAAAATAAATGATTTATTGTTCTGCTATAATGCTAATAGTACAGTCCAGAGGGGCATTAGCCGGCGAGGAATTATTCAGAAAAATTGAATTGTAAAATTATGTAAATGTCAAGAAGGAGTGAATGATGTTCACTTATTGACGAATTCCCCCTTCCACCTTAATTAATCTTGACATTGACACCAGAAATGCCATCAAACTTGAGAGTGCTTGGCGCAAGTTTGGAGAACGGCATGTATATCATTACTGATCATTCTTGGAGGCAATGATAAAAAAAACGTTACCAAATATTTCTTACGCAACTACCCCAAACCTTTCTACTGGCGGGGAGAGTTTTGATGTGAAATATTAAAAGAATCATAGCTACGAAATTATAGAAATAAGTGTGTGTCTCTGTGGTGTAGACCAAATATATATTTTCGCGTTAAGAACGTATAACGTATAACTTACCTGAATGTACCTCACTCAATAAAAGGTTTAAGCTAACAAGAAATTGGTTAACAGCTTATTGTTAGTATGACATGACTAGGCGTGGAAGTTTACTGAAGGCTAGAACTTAAACTGCAATTAACTATAAAATGCAAATATCATGGTTAATATTCATGTTCGAGAAAATAGCTTTATTACACTGATAGGCAATTGAATTCACAATTAGATTTGTTCTGTACAATTATTCCATCCGACGTATAGTTGGAGAGATATTTCGAATTTTCGATATTTCACCGCTATTTATGATTTTGAGTGTGAATAAAGTCATTCGTCATTGTTAAGTTACTTTCATAGCAATAATACCATACTTTTTTATTAACCATCATAGAGTAGCCGTTTGTACAACAGGTTTTAGCCTGTACCCATAGACATTTCCTAATTGGAAATTCAGAAGTAAGGTTTATTAATCCATGATTCATTTTTATAGTATGAGTGTATTTTAATGTTGTATGTTTTTTTTTTTTTTTTGTAACATGTGTAAAAGTTTAGAAATTTGTTGGCTGTTATTTTGTAAAATAATGTAAAATCACTTTCCTTAAGTGGTCAGTGTGTGGCCATCTCAATATATATATATATATACGAGGGCGTATTGAAAAGTAAGGTCTCCTATTTTTTTTTTCATAGAAAATTTAATTTATTTACAACTTTGGTTACATCGTTGGAAGGGTTGAATATTTACCTATTTTTCTATATATTCGCCTTGACGATCAATAACTTTTTGCATTCTTTTTACCAGCTTTTTAATGCCGGTGCCGTACCCCTCTCCCGCCGAGTCACGAAGCCAACTGACGACTGCTTTTCAAGACGGAGAAGTCAGCGGGAAAGGTTATGGCCACCGTTTTCTGGGACCGGAACGGGGTTCTGTTGGTTGATTTCATGCCAAAAGGAACAACAATCAACTCAGAAAGCTACTGCGAGACTCTCAAGAAACTTCGGCGAGCCATTCAAAACAAAAGAAGGGGTAGGCTCACCAAAGGAGTGTGTTTGCTTCATGACAATGCGCGTCCACATGTGTCACATCAAACGACCACCCTACTCAATGGATTCGGCTGGGATATCATCGACCACCCTCCTTACAGCCCGGACCTTGCCCCCAGCGACTACCACTTGTTTCCCGCTCTCAAGAAACACCTTGGGGGACAGAAATTCAAGTCTGATGAGGAAGTTCAAGAAGCAGTCGTCAGTTGGCTTCGTGACGCGGCGGGAGAGTGGTACGGCACCGGCATTAAAAAGCTGGTAAACAGAATGCAAAAAGTTATTGATCGTCAAGGCGAATATGTAGAAAAATAGGTAAATATTCAACCCTTCCAACGATGTAACCAAAGTTGTAAATAAATTAAATTTTCTATGAAAAAAAAAAATAGGAGACCTTACTTTTCAATACGCCCTAGTATATGAGGGAGAAAGAGAGAGAGAGAGAGAGAGAGAGAGAGAGAGAGAGAGAGAGAGAGAGTGATAAAGAGAAAGTTTTTAACTCCTTGATTAACTTGAACATTATTAACCTACTAAGTTTTCTTATGGTTTCCAAAGTGCAGTGCATAAGTGTAATTGACTGTGACGATAATTGAAAATTAGTAATAGATATCTGTTATACAGTAGAAATATATATATTTCAATAAAATGCACTAAGTAAAGTATAAAAATGTTAAATTTTGAGCCGGTAGCCTTGTAAAAAGGAATATTTGAAATGAGTCCGAGTAGAAAAAAAGTAGAAAAATTTATGGTTTTCCCCCAGGACGAGACCCAGTGACCCCTAAATTCTTCAACGGCTGTTTTCAACTTTTTGCATCTCATTTAAAATTCATTTTCTCATCTGAGTAAAAAGTCTCTTGCCCCAACATTTAATACAGAGGTATTACTCTCGCGCCTTTAATAAATTATATAGTTTCGTTTGATCCCTCCTGCTGCATTATCTGTCAGCATTTCCAATTCTTTGTTTCCTGTCAGGAAATATTTTAAAACCTCTAGCCAGCATTTAAGTTTTCATATTTATTTTCAAAGGGTTGAAATATTTCCTTTTAACGGTTTGTTGCATTTTGATAAAAACTGCTACTGCGGCATTCAACAAAAAAACAAAGATATATATTTCTCACATTTCTATATTAATGTAGCAGTTTGTTAAATATTATTTTTATTATTTATTAATGTCCACTTTTTGGATCTCAGGCTAATTGGGACGGGTTATCAACAGGTTACCACACTTTTCTAGCCAGGGTGGGACTTAGGATGTTATTTAATAAATTCCGTCGCTAAATATAATCCGTTTGTAAAATATAACCTACAAAAATTGCAGCATGAAATATTACACTACCAATGCAAAGACCTCCTCCGTGCTATTGATTTGTGAAGAATAAAGAATAATTATTGAGTAGTGCTTGCGAGAAAATAATAGTTTTTGCCTAGAGCCTTTCAAAGACTGAACAACTCTCATTAGAGAGTTTTTGAAAATATCTATGAGTTTAACTTCTTCAAAGTATTTCTGACAAACTAACTGAAAGAACGATTTTACAAATGGACATTCTACTAAAAACGAAGCCAAGCAATGCGTTTCTAGAGCCATTTTTGGTAAACGAGGAATATAAAATTGACTAATTTTCAATGCATTTATGTTATACTAAATATGATGTTGAAAGAACGAGGAAAATGTAAATTCGCTTATATCCCCATTTTTAAGCACAGGATCGAAAAATGCTATATAATCAAACTTGAAAATGGATTAGGCCAGCATTTATTGTTGTACGTAATTTTCAATAATTCGAATACTGAAGGATACATTTGTATTTGTTATTGTCCAGCAGAAGAACATTTCAATATGATATATATGTAAAGAAAAAAGGTATTTATTAACGACCTCTTTACATTTCATTGTGACGGGTTTGTTACAGGTCACCACTCTTTTCTAACCAGGGTGGGACTAATGATTCTATTTATTGAGGTCGTTCATAAATAACTTCCAACTCCCGAGGTGGGATTTAAGATCAATGCCGCATCTAACATGACTAACCTATGGTTTAACTAAAGATCTCACGTACAGGCTAAAGCTTCAAATATTATTTAAGTAGTGTTCATAGGAAGGGATTAATAGAGAACGGAATGTGCAGAGGAGGTCAACTGAGTTAAAATGATCTGTTCAGGTCACACATCCTCTGCGATATCGAGTTTTATGTGAAGCGTTGACATGGCTATCATAAAGTCACTTAGAGAAAAAAGTCCGTCACGCAGGGGCTGCGTAAACTAAGCAGATTTCCCAGCAGTGGAGTATAACAATAGATAAATCTACATACCGTTAACACAACACCACCGTGAATATTAAGTGGGTAAATACAAATGATAATAAGAAACCTGACGGAAAGCATCTAAAATGTAAACAAACAGTTCTGCCAACTTCTTACTTGAAAGAAAAACAACAAATGTAATGTATCTGAATATAAAGTATTAATTTTATTGAAAACTACTTACTATATCTAGTACTGTGATTTATAATGAATCAGAATAATTTTTTATCTCAGTCAATCAAATTTAAGGACTCCAAAAACTTGAAAAGAGGGGGGAGCGGTCACCAGAACATATTTGTATCTCGTATAGTAAATGTCTCTTGAAAACAATATTTCGTATTTAAGCTTCAAATGATGTGGTTTATTACATAACTGAGTATTGTTTAGGTAACATCAGTAGAACGGGGGGTTTACTGAAGGCTGAAAACTGAAAAATGCAAATATCTAGGTTAATATTCAAGATTGGGAATAAATATACAATACAATATTTATAGTGTATTTAATTGTATGTAAGAGTGACTCTATACATTTTTTCGATCCGACGTATAGTAACGGAGATATTTCGAATTTTCATAATTCTCCCCCTCGAACACCCCCCTCCCCTTGTTTGATTTTAGCCGTTAACGAACTTGATCTTTCTTTATACATAAAACGACTAAATATCGAGTTTGGATAATATTCTCTGAGACGAACAGGAGTGGGGGTTATAAGGGAGGGCTGAAATTAAAAATAGCAATAATTCGTTTCCTAATGCATTTTTGGCAATTATGCACATAACAAACGTAGTTTATTTTGTTATTTGGAGTAACTTTTGGTATATACACTTTTGTCGTATACCTAAGTATAAATGAGTAATACGTTAAAAACTACTGCGGAAGTCAACAATTTTATTTGGCCCAAAAATCTCAACCGAACTAAACCAAACTCGGTATGTGAGTTAGCACTAGCACCGTCCTTATAATAAGATATACTAACATTTCTAGGGACGGGCAGGAGTAGGGGTTATAAGGAGGTCTGAAATTAAAAATAGTGATACTTCGTTTCCTATTGGGGTTTCGGCAAATATGTACATAACAAAAGTTGTTTATTTTATTATTTAGAGAAACTTTTGTTATATACAATATCGTTGTATACCGAAGTATAAAGGAGTTATACGCTAAAAATTATAGCGGGAGTCAACAATTTTATTTGGCACAAAAGACTCAACCGATACACTCGGTATGTGTATTAGGACTAACGCCATCCTTATAATAAGCCATACTAACATTTCTAGGAACGGGCAGGAGTGGGGGTTATAAGGGAGGCCTGAATTTACAATTTTTATTATTAACAAATCCACAGAAACGACGGGTATTAGCCCTAAACACTGGGGCGGGTAAATGTCAAAATATTGTGCAAAGTAAAGCCTTGCCAAAAAAATACCATCACCATTCAGCCTCAAATCAATTCCCGGGCGAAGCCGGGTATCTGAGCTAGTATATATATATATATATAATTTTGAACGGACCTCATTTTCGTCATCTCTTGGGTAGGATTGATGGACATTTGAAGAAATGTTTCGAAAATCGCGTCCCTTAAGGGAAATCTGCTAATTCAGTGTCTCAAACATGCCTCAAAGAGAACAGATGCAATAGCTGTAGAATTATCATTTTATGGATCGTTACATAAAGATGCCATGAAATTAATTGATTAATTGAAATTAAGTTGATCAGATGGGTAGCGTTTAAGAGCAACAGAACAGCTTAATTTGTTGGAAATGTTGTCAGAGATAGTATCAGTGTGGATTAGGATTTAGATGAATGAAATACGGGAGAGTAGTCAATGGCGAGAAGCAGGAAAAGAAGCAACAATAATTATAGTTATGAGGTGATTAGCACCTTCTATAACAACAAATTAGTTCCTTTATTGTTTCTCATTTTTTAAGGAAAAAATAACAGGTTTTAAATGATCATTTTTGTGGTTATCCTATTTACAAATTGTACCTGTGCAGTTGTTTTTTTTTTTTTTTTGTATATCCTCTAATTTATTAATCTATGTCGCTTTAGGTATGAGGACTTCAAAAAATTCTCTTACTTGCACTTTAGAAACCAAGGTAGTGTGTCCCAATGAATAATTCAAAAGGAGGAATAGATTTATTCAGACAGTATTTATATTTAAGATCCATATTTATGATAGAGTTGCTCTCTTCATATTTTGCCCCTCCCCCACGTTTTTATGATTTGTGCATTTGAATTTCGAATCAATATACACGAGAGCGTTTCGATTCTGAAATAAAATCGATTTCAGTTTCTTATCATGACACTTAATTACTACTACTTATAGAGAGTTTAAACTAGCCTAGGTCACTACTATTTCTAGAGATGCCACTTATTCTGGCCAACTCGAGAGATTAACTCTGTTTTACAAAACCCTCGGAGATAGGAAGTGGAGAGTAGTTTATACGTCTTGTCATTGTTAAGGGATCTGATAACAAATTATATTTCTACTGGAAATGTTGGTTTGAATATTATCATTTGAAAAGAGCACATTGGTGAGAAATCTCGATAAAATCGCCAACAACATTATTCTAGTCCCACAAAAGTCAAAAGATGCCGACCTGATGTGATCCCACTTACAGTTCCACTGGGAACGATTTTTCTGTCACGGTCATTGAAATAGAAATAATCTTCGGACAGCCCATCTCAGGTAGCCCAAGTAGAAAAAGTGGACTAAAACATATCTCTCAAGCGTATCCCCCCCTCTCTCTCAATTTTTCTCTTGTACAAATAATTAATACTTCCTACAGCATCCCATCCGCTGGCCTAAACTTTCATCACGCACACACAAATCCCTACAATTCATCGGAAACCACGTCCACTCGCATTGTTTGGAATAGTATAGCTTATGATATGCCCATCCTCGATTTATCAAGCCATTCATCAGCAGCCAATATTTTCCAAACCACAATTTAACAATTCTCAGCGAAGTCGCCTCGAGCGCTTGCAGAGGCCAAAACCAACCAATAATATAGATACTGCTAAGACCCTTCAACCTTAATTGATCTGTTTTGAGACAGTTCACACTAATCTATATTCATCAATTTTAATTTAAACAAATATTATATATATATATATATATATATATATATATATTTATTAATTATATTATCCCGGTTGAACTTTCTTACTCATCCTCTGTCTTTTTTTCTTTTTTCCTCTTTTATCCATTCATCAATATTCACATTCATTTTATATAACTCCATTTGCAAATATCATTTATAAGTTACAACCAACTCAAAGTTAGGCCTATCCTGTATCCCAGCACCTCAGCAACCTTCCTGTGTCTGATTACATTATAGTTATACACTAAAAAAAAAAAAATGAATTTTTACCAGTAGAAATAGATAGAATGAAAGTTTGTTTAGAAGGAAGTGACATTTATTTACAGGGAAATAAAGTAAGTCTATTTGCTGGTATCAGTGTACCATTACCATGAATGTGCATTCAGAAGCAGCTAGAAATCCTAGGAAAATAATTTCTGTATTAAAAAGCACAGCCCATTACCAGAACCACCCCATCCATACCTGAAGGTGGCCTTTAATCGGCCTAGAAACTGGTTTCTATTATATAAATACCAATGGACATTTGCCCATTATTACTCCTTGTTAGGACCACCACTAATGCTGCTGTATAATCCAAATTTAAATTGGTGCTTCAGTTTCCAAGGTTGAACTGAACCCGGCTTATATTATCAATGGTAGTTGGCGACTTTAACCCAATCCAATTTGAGGAATGGTAGTAAGTAGTGATGCGTTCGGGATTTGGCAATGAGAAGATAATAAAGACCAGAAACGGATTTAAAAGCGAAATATTTTACTCATCGGACGTTCCCTTCTGTTGGGCCTGTAGTACGACTTCTTGGCACTTTTTTCCTTTCTGCATTACCCATTGAGGGGCTATGCTTCCTGTAAGTTCCATACCATACATAAATAACATACATTTGGTAACAGCGTTTTGTATATAAAATTAAAAAAACAATTATATCATTATATAATAATAACATTATTTTCACAAAATTACCTTAATAAAAAAAATGCATGGATAAGGTTACAGCATAATTAGATTGCAAAATCACAATATTACCTATTTCATTAAGTTATTACTTTATTTATTGTGTTTATCGTTTGTAGAATGAGTTTAGAGTGATTTTTGAGTAACGAGATATATTTTTTGAGTAAGATGTTTTGGACTGTAGGCCATCTCCCGCCTCTGTTTATAATGTCTTGTTGCAATGTTAGACGAAGTGGTGTTGTAGAGTATATGTTCAGCAGTCTTCCTTATCACAGGGGCACGTGCTTCTCTCCATAATTTTTAAATCGGCTTAAGTACTTTTTTTTTACTTCATTGCCCTTTGAGGATTTGTGAAGTAGGTGCAAATAGTCCTCAACTTTCGGTATAAAGTTTTTTAAATGTATTTATTAATTAATTGTTTCAGAACGTAATATATTCTTTTTGAAATTTTATTGTAATGTATGGGCATGGTTTCGTATTTTGCAGCTTCCTTTGCTCTTCTGTCCACATTTTCGTAGTCTCCGGTGTTAGCCTTAATCCAAGAGAAATAAACTGTTATTTGCTCTGAAAGTAACTCGTTGAGTAGTTGTCTACATTGTCCTTGGCCTTGTACGTCTAAAGGAAATTTATATTGTCTAGAATTGAACTGGGTCATTCAAGTTTTTTCCACCTGTGCAGCATGCACTCAACACTATTTTTTTATATATATATTAAATCTAGAATGTTGATTTTGAAGTTCAAGTTATGGCTTTCATGTTATCATACCTCCCAGCTGTTGAGAATCCCACAGGTTTTATTCTTTATATAGATTAGAGCTAGTAAGAGATACTAGTGCTGGCTATCAGTGATTAGGCTAAGGAGAGCGGCTGATAGCCTCTAATCAGCCCTCCGCTTGCTCTGCAAACTCTCAATCACTCCCTTTCCCTTTCCGCAACTCCTTATCACTAATCCTCTCCTTCCTATGGCTCTTATCTCACATATATCGCCGGCTAGGCCTTCAATCTCTTCAATATCCGCTCATTTCGCTCTAGCGACTACCTGGATGATACATAATATATAAGTACACATTTCTTGGGATATACCCAAAGAAACATTAGTAATGCGGGGACCACTGTGGCCATCTCACTTCATCCCCCCTCACTAGTTCAAATGTCTCAAACAGTGTGCGTCTGTGTGTGTGTACAAATATTCCGAAGGTGATCCACGAGACGTCCCCCTCCCTTAACATTTTATTTTTTGGGACTAGAGAATAAATTCTAACTAATTCTAAGGATCTCAAATCCGAAGTTAATTTTGATCTACGTTGACTATAAATATA
>JADPXZ010000113.1:0-12393 GCA_019009955.1 Riptortus pedestris
ACATATACTTTCCTTGAAGTGGAGTCTTCTTCCGGTGTTATTTTCTGTGTTCCCTATAAGATTCTGTCTTTTAGCTGGTTGCGGTGATCCGTATATGATGGTAGCGTTGCGGGAGATGAAAGGTAAACTATTGCATTGTGCCGTTTGGTTTGGGGACACCCTTTAACATTTCTTATTTCCGTTTGTATTTATTCACTTAATATTCACGGTGGTGTTCTATTAGAAGTATGTCGATTTATCTATTACCACACTTCACGAAGGAAATCTGCTTAGTTTACGCAGCCCCTGCGTGACGAACTTTTTCGATGTTGCGTGAGGTTAGATGATGGAAGTCACGCATTAACTGTACTCAGTGGGCCTTATTACTCAGGATGGAACTTTAGCTGTTAATTTGCTTACTTGCTTAATTAAACAATAATCAATCCGTTTAGTCTGGAATAAAACGGGTTATAACTCAATTTTATATATACAGTAGAGCTGGAATTTGTGAACCTATCACATTACCCAGAAATGTAGTTTTGTACACCTGCATACTATGCACATATGTGGGCAATCACAGGCCAGCCAATTAAACAGAAATATTACACTGCTTACTCCAAATGAGGAGAATTGTGAGTTTGGCAGTAATTATAGAGGCGAAGAGTTCTTTTCAATGATGAATGTTAATAAATCAAAACATCCTACTGACTGACGAGAATTTGGAAAATTCTTTATAGCAAATTTTCCTTAAGGGAAATCAGCTATTGAGGTTGTATAATTAGCGCGATTTTTCAATATGTTCTTCAAATGTCCACCGATCCTACCTTGTCTAAATTATATATATATATATATATATATATATATATATATATATATATATATATATATACACACACATATATGTACACACACTCAACCAAAAAAAAAACCGGACACTTCATTTTTGTCGTATTAAAAGCTAATTTTCAGCAATTTTCTTTATGTGGGTATTCTAGTTATTTAGAGAATTTAGAGTCTAAGTCCATTGAACTAATCCCTTCAGGATTAGTAAACAATTAGATAAAACTCAGATTAGATTTATTTGTCGTGAAGTTGATCTATTCTAAACTGTAAGTAGTTTTTCGCATAATTAAACATCTTTAATTATAAACCAAGCATTTTCTTTAATTAATGTTTTATTTTTATTTCGGTCCAGAATAATGGGTCTTTCAATCCTAGATGGAAGGCCGGAGCTTACGTTACATTGCCGAAACGCTTGGGGTAGCGAAGTCTACCATTCACTGTAATAAAAATGAAGAATAATTTTTTTTTTAAATGTGTTAATTTATCTTTTTCTTTTTTTTTATTTTGTATTTTTTTGTAAATAATCAATAAAAATTATTCACTTTTGGCAGATTTTGTTTAAATAACCTACAGATTAACCAATTATTTTAATTAAAAAGATTAATATACATATATATTAAGTATTTAACAAAATTATAAGACTAAATCTAAGTGTCCGGTTTTTTTTGCGGTTGAGTGTATTTATATATAAAATTACTTCTACCTCTCGAGTGGTCCCAATTCCCGTTTAATGGTTACCAAACTCGATATATCAGCGTTTAATGTAAAACTAAACATCGAGTTAGTTAAAGAATGAAATCTGACTGAAGAGAAGTACGGTTTAGGGGGAATAAAATCGAAAATTCAAAATATCTCCTTTATTTTTAGTCGGATCGAAATGATATGCAACAATCTTGTAGTAAATTTAATGTTCTATAAATGTTATTCTATATACTTTTTTTTTCTGTATTGAATAATAATCATAAGTTTTCTATTTTTTTTAATTGCTAACCTTCAGTATATCCCTACTCTTTTGTATCGCATTTTAAGCGCTTTCGCCAGATATTTTTTAGATGGGATAAATACAAATAAGTTGTATGCTAGCAGTCAGAATTTTTGATGACCGCCCACATGTTATTAGATTTTTATTTGGAAATAGAGAATGTATTGTGAGATGACACGTGCCATGCTAGCAGATGGGAAATCTGCTTAGAGCCGCTGAATAGATGATTTTTTCATTTTACTTATGTTGTATTTACACACACACTCGCATAGTCAATTTCTCACTATGGGAGTAATATTGTTGCTTTGCGAGATATTACATCTGAGGCTTCAATAGAATTCCCGCTAAATTAGAAGAATGGTATAATGGCTCAAAGAGGAACGTAATAAAGTAGATAAAAGGTGGCGTATTATGGAAAGGCCCAGGGCGGATAACGCCCAGAATGGAGAATAAAGAACGAGAGCCTTATCAGAATAAAATTTTAGATTAACTTTTCCAAACTGGTTTCACGCATGGGAGGGCCTCTTCATTTTTCAATTTTCCTCAAAAATTACCCGGTCATTGAAGCGGATAGTGAAGTTAATTTAAAAAGAGCTGCTTGAGTTCATCCACTTCCCATTTGTACGTTGCCCAAGAGCACTCCAGGGGCCTTTTATTCTCGCTCTCTCGTTTATTAATTAAATATACCCCAAAATTAAAAAAAAAATAAAAAAAATTCAATGAATAAATAAATTATGGATTTACACTACTAAAATTTTAATTTCCATTACAAAACTAAAATATTTGACTGAGGACCTGAAAGGCCGAGATCTGTATAAAACTTAGCTCTTCATTTTAGTTATTCATTACACTAAAATTTATTAAATAGGGCATTAAAATTAAGCGGGTAACCATTGTATCAACAGAAGTAAAACGTTTCAAAGGCTAGAATATATGAGAATGAAATCTAAGATATACATTGTAGATGCTGCTCAGATAATAGGTTTCCACATAATTTAACTATTATTTTTTTTATAATAATGAAAAATGTTTACCAAATAGGGGTTTAAAAAAGATATTCAGTTTAAAGAAGAAAATAAACCATTTTAAGTAATATTTAGAAATCCCTTTTCTACTGAGATTAGGGGGGAAAAAACGTGAATTCAATAACAAATACGTTTAAAAATGTCAGGTGAAGTAACAAGTAAATGAATAAGAATGCTAGGTGAAGCAAAATAAATAAATGTGTAAGAATGTCAGGTGAAGGAAAATAAGTCGATGGATGAGAATGTCATGTGAAGGAACATAACTAGATGAATGCGAATGTCAGGTGAAGCAAAAGAAATAGATGAATGAGAATGCCAGGTGAATCAACATAGCTAAATGAATGAGAATGTCAGGTGAAGCAACATAACTAGATCATTGAGAATGTCAAGTGAAGTAAGATAACTAGATATATGAGAATATCAGGTGAAGCAACATAACTAGATGTATAAGAATGTCAGGTGCAGCAACATAACTAGATGAATAAGCATGTCAGGTGAAGCAACATAACTAGATGAATAAGCATGTCAGGTGAAACAACGTAACAAGATGAATGAGAATGTCACGTGAAGTAAAATAAATAGATGAATGTCAGAAGTTTAGAAAATGATCTTTCTGTTCCACATTGATCTAATTCCGTGGCTGGTGGGTTGTACACACCTTTTGCTGTATCATTTAGGCACAATTCTGTCCTTTTGCATTTTCTTAGGTAGCTTTTACGCGTTTATATTGTACTACTTATTAGTAGTATTTGTTATAATTATTACTCCTTCTCGTGTCAGTCACCAAACCTTTAAAACCAAACACCCACATTTCATTGTTTTTTTTGTTAATTTATCATATCAATTTATAGAATCAGTGGATTGTGTCTGGCTTTCCCATACACTAAATTCATTTCATTCCTAAGAGAATTTTATCATCTTCAAAACTGTCCAGTTTGGGAGACTCGGTGAGAGATTTTGAAGATATGAGCTCACGTATCTAAAACTAATCCAGTAAACTGTGATATAACGTCACGTTTCATGTTACAGTAATCTGCTGAACTGTTGTTCTCATAAAGGAATAACTCCTGCCCCTCAAGTAATTATTTTACAGCATATGTTCGTCGTTTATATTTTGATAGAATTCATATGGAATTAAAACCCTTCCCAATTATCCTTAGTAACACAAAGTGAGCGTTAATAAATAACAATAACAATGAGAAATAAAATGTCTCTTAATACGATCACCTGATCCATCCTCACGAGAATGCTTTTTGTAAAACGATATCTTTCTTGTAAAAAGAAAGAAATCTGATATGTTCAATGAATTGTTTTATTGTTGCTCTAATAGTTCAATGTTTTAACGAACTTCACTTCTTTTGAATCCGGCTCTCTCATTTTTAAATGCCATTTATTCATCTTTTCATGATAAACATTAGAGGTCCTATATAAATCTTCGATTCATCTAATAGATAAAGAGAACTTTGCTATTTTTATTTTCCAAACCCCCTTTAATCGGTTTAAGAAACAGGCGACTACATATAACTGGAGACCTAAACATGAAATTTTCACATTCTACACGTTTTTATTAGTTTTAGCAGATTTCCCTTGAGGGGGGGGGGCAATTATTGTTTAATCGTTGCCAAATTCGACATTTAGTCGTTTTATGTAAAAAGAAAGATCAAGTTCGTTAACAGCTAAAATCGGACCAGGGGGAGGGAGGGTTTAGAGGGGAGGATTTTCGAAAATTCGAAATATCTCTGTTAATATACGTCGGATCGAAAAATTATATAGATCCAATCATGTAGCAAATTAAATGATCTATAAATGTTGTTATGCACATGTTTTCATTATCTTTAATTTTACTCGAGATATTTGCGTTTTTTAGTTTTCGGCCTTCAGTAAACTCCTGCTTATGCGATATCAACAATAAGCTGTTATATTATGAAGTACTTTATTTGAAGCCTAAATAGCAAATATTGTGTCTCATAGAACGTTTACGTCATGAGATAAATGCAAATACGGGGGGGGGGCGCAAGTGGGAAATCTGCTTAGTTTACGCAGCCCCTGCGTGACGGACTTAGTATTTATCGGCCTCCGGTTCGTGTTGTTATGGCTTATTGGGACGGGTTGTCTACATATTACCACCATTTTCTAGCCCGAGTGGGGCAGAATTTTAACGAGGTCGTCACTAAATAAATTCCTAGAGCCTACGAAAGAATCTAACTCAGTTTTCGTTTAGTTAGTCAGCTAGATAAGTATACATACGTGCTGACGTTCCGTCGAAACTTGTCAAAATGGATAATTCCGTTGAGCTATTTCCTCTACTAAAAATGATGCCATCACTTATCTTACTTGTTTATTTCATTCAAACCATTCTGGCTCTTTATTGTATTTTTATACCTGTAATAATATCCCTGTTTACAGCCAATTGTTGGGGGTTTTCTTTAGTGTTATTAAAGGTATGACACACTTTTTATTATATGCTGTTATTTTTACTAATGCCATAAAAATTTGATAACGGGTTATTACTGTTTTGTTTATAATGTCCGTTATTTCCTTATTGCATTTACTTGAGGAATGTATTGTTTTCCAAGTAGACTTTTAATTTTGTAGGATAGTAAAAAAAAACTTTTACATTTACATTCTATTGTTCTAGTACAGCATTCGTGCTGTGTATATAGTCAATGTTTCTTAAAATTGCATATTTTCATATTTAAAAGAGTATGAGGAAGTAATTTGAAAAATTACATACCAAGAAACATGCAATGAAATTTAGGGTAAGATAATTTTAAAATAAATACACTAACGTAAGATTGATTATTTTATATCCAAATATAAGTACATATTGTGTTTACAAAATGAGTTTTCATATTTTAGTGATTAACAAATCGCTGATCTCTCTCTCTCTCTCTCTCTCTCTCTCTCTCTCTCTCTCTCTCTCTCTCTCTCTCTCTCTATCTCTCTATCTCTCACACACACACACACACACACACACACAAATATATATACACTCACAAATGCGTGTTCCTAAAAATTTGAATGGGCTTTGTCATCTGGAAGTAATATTAAAAAATACATACCAAGAAACATGCAATGAAATTTAGGGTAAGATAATTTTAAAATAAATACACTAACGTAAGATTGATTATTTTATATCCAAATATCAGTACATATTGTGTTTACAAAATCAGTTGTCATATTTTAATGATTAAAAAATCACTGGTTTCTCTCTCCCTCTCTCTCTCTCTGTTTCTCTCTCTCTCTCTCTCTCTCTCTCTCTCTCTCTCTCTCTCTCTCTCTCTCTCTCTCTCTCTCTCTCTCTCTCTCCCTCTCTCTCTCTCTCTCTCCCTCTCTCTCTCTCTCTCTCTCTCTCTCTCTCTCTCTCTCTCTCTCTCTCTCTCTCTCTCTCTCTCTATCTATCTCACACACACACACACACACACACACACACACACACAAATATATATACACACACAAATGCGTGTGCCGCAAAAATTTTAACGCTCTTTGTCTTCTGGAAGTAATATTAAAAAATACATGCCAAGAAACATGGAATGAAATTTAGACCAAATGATTTTAAAATAAATACACTAACGTAAGATTGATTATTTTATATCCAAATATAAGTACATATTGTGTTTACAAAATGAGTTTTCATATTTTAGTGATTCAAAAATCGCTGATCTCTCTCTCTCTCTCTCTCTCTCTCTCTCTCTCTCTCTCTCTCACACACACACACACACACATACACACACGCAAATGCGTGTGCCGCAAAAATTTGAACGGGCTTTGTCATCTTCGAAGACATATAGTTGACTCTGACGAAAGTTTTGAAAATCCCTAATTTCCGTACGACCTCAATTACCGTTTCAATTAAGAGAAATCATAAAAAGTATTTTTTCTGTTTAAAATGGAGTTAACTATTCATTGCGTTACAGGTAAGTCACAACGTATAATATGAAAATATACTACACTGGTATAACTAAACGATATCTAACTTTAGAAAGCAGGAAGTTATAAAAATCTTTTCTTTTAAGCATTTTAAAATGTATATTAAAAGCTTTATAGGAAATCAATATTACAACGACCTCAACTTGGAGTTTTAGGCTATTGGTTTTTATTGGTGGGTCCTGAACTTTCAAGACAAATGGACTTTAAATTCTAATAGGATATAACTTCGCTTCAATCCTTCTAAGTAATTAATGTATACATAATTAATGCAATTATAATTTAATTATGAGAAGGACTGTTGGAAACTTTAATTTAGTTATTACGCCACTTAGAGTCTAGTTCGATAAGTGTAACACGGAATATGAAACAGAAAGTTCTAAGTGGTAATACTTTGAACATTAATTCGTTTATCCAATTTTCCTTTGTCCCCCTTATTATTTTCCTTTTTAAGAGATTTTCCTTAAGATTAAGGTTGTACTCACGATGCTAATTTTGACAAAAAAAAAAATCAAAGGTCCTTTGTTCCTAGATTACAATAAAAACGTCCGTCACGCAGGGGCTGCGTAAACTAAGCAGATTTCCCACGTGAAGTTTTACAATAGAGAAATATCAGAATAGAGAGTCAAACAGTTACGGGACGGGCCCGAACTAGCTCTTGGCGGAAACTCACGACTAGACCCAAAGTTAGCCGATCTCATCTTAGAAGCTGAAAACAGAAAAATGCAAATATCTCGGCTAATATTCAAGATACAGAATAAATGTATATTACAATATTTATAGTAAATGTAATTTGCAATATGATTGAGTGAATAATTTTTTTTGATCCAACGTAGTAACGGAGATATTTTGAATTTTCGAAAATCCTACCCTCTTAACCACTCCTCTCCTACTGTTCCGATTTAAGCCAGTAACAAACTTGATCTTTATTTTTACACAAAACGTTTAAATATCGTGTTTGGTAACGATCAAACGAAAAATTGCGACCGCTAGAGTGTTAACAGACAAATATATATATATATATATATATATATATATATATATATATATATAAATATATATATATATAATTTTGAGCGGACCTAATTTTAGCCACCTCCTGGGTAGGATCTATGGACATTTGAATAAATTTTTCGAAACTCGCGTCATGAGTACCACATCAATAGCTGATTTCCCTTAAGGGAAATCTGCTAAAACCGCCATGGAGGGGCTGCGTAAACTAAGCTGACTTCCCACATGTAGGAATAGTTGATCATCTAATCTCACCGTCTTTTTTCTATTTTCTCGAAGTTACCTATGCAAATAGAACCTATCCAAATATGGACATGATATTTATTTTTAATATTAATTTTTGATTATTTTGTAGAATAACACGGGTCATCTTCTATACCTGGGCTAATGTCAGAGATGAAAATATTTTCAAGTCAAGAACATAACAATGAAAGTCCGTCACGCAGGGGCTGCGTAAACTAAGCAGATTTCCCTCGTGGAGTTTAACAATAGATAAATCTACATATTGGTATCAAAACACAACCGGGAACATTAAGTGAATAAACGGTAATAAGAAACCACCCGACGGGAAGCGTCTGAAATGTAAACCAATAGGTCTGCCTACCGCACACCGGAAAGAAAAACAATTACTGAAATATATCAGAATATAATATATTAATTTTATTGAATACTATTTACTACTTCTAACTATCTACTGTAATTTATAATGAATCAGAATAATATTTATAAATTTTAGTATTCCAAGAATTTAAGACGGGTGGGGGGAGGTCACCAGAACATATTTGCATGTATCTTGTATAATAAAGTTCTTTTGAAAACGACGATATTTGGTATTTAAGCTTCGAATTATGTGGATTTTTATATAACAGCGTATTGTTTATGTAGCATGAGTAGTAGTAATGGGGGTTTTCTGAAGGCTGAAAACTAAAGAATGCAAATATCTCGGTTAATATTCAAGATAGAGAATAAATGTATATAACAAACAACAACAATATATATATATATATATATATATATATATATATATATATATATATATATATATACATTAGAAGTGGGGGTTTGCTGAAGGCTTAAAAACTGGAAAATGCAAATATTTCGGTTAATATTACAGATGTAGTATATATGTAATATATATTATGTGATAATGTATATAACAATGTTTATATTACGTATTAATTTCAATAAGATTGGTCCTATTCCATATTTCGATCCGACTTGTAATAACAGAGATATTTCGAATTTTCGAAAATCCTCTCTTCCTAATCCTCTCTCCCACTAGCCTGAATTCAGCCGTCAACGAACTTGATCATTTTTTTTTACATAAAACGGCGAAATATCGAGTTTGGTAACGATTAAACAATAGTTGATACCGCTAGAGCGATAACAGACAAATATATATACAGTTTTGAACGGACCTCATTTTCGTCATCTCCTAGGTAGGATCGATGGGCATTTGAAGAAAAATTTCGAAAATGGTGCCGTCGCATCGAAAGCACAATGCCAGCTTTACTCGACCATCAGCCAGTGACGAAGGTCTCCAACGACAGACAGGTATGACAACAATTCAAATGTGCTTGCCGCAGTAAGCCCGTATTCACCAGCGAAGACACATGTGTCAGTCGCAGTAAGCCTGTATACTTAATCCGAGATGTGTGTCCGTCAAGAGGTTACCTTACCGTACCAACCGATCGCTCACCAATATGAGTGTTGCTTTCCTAGCCAGACATCATCACGGGACCTTTCTTCAGGCTCAAACCAGACGGAAGACTATCATTTTTTTTTTTATAAATATCCTTTATTGAGTTATTACAAGAAATTTACTAAATAAGTTATAGCGTTCCTTCTGACCACTACAATATTACAAAAGTCCGTCACGCAGGGGCTGCGTAAACTAAGCAGATTTCCCACGTGAAGTTTTACAATAGAGAAATCTGCATACTGATAACACAAAATCACCGTGATTAAATACAAACATTAATGAGAAAACTTTCAGTTAATTAAAATAAATTCCCAACTGAAATGGCTTCTGAATTGTAAGAATAATTAATATTTTAATAATTCAAATATAAGTAGTCCAAAAACTAAAGAAGGGGGGGGGGTGGGCAGATGAACAGAACGTATTTGCATAAATCTCACAAAGTAAGGAAGGTAAGGTAAGGCTGAGCCGAGCAATGACGGAAGTGACCGACCTAATCCGTACTATACCCGACCACAGACTTCATAAAAATACAAAGATTTCGGTTAATATTTAAGATAGAGAATAAATGTATATAAACAATATTTATTGCAAAATTTAATTTCCTATAAGATTGATTCGATACAATTTCTCGATCCGACCCAAAATAACGGACATATTTCGAATTTTCAAAAATCCCCCCTCTAAACCACCCTTCCTCTAGTCCGATTTCAGCCATTAACGAACTTGATCTGTCTTTTGACATAAAACGGTTAAATATCGAGTTTCTTTCGTAACGATCCAACAAAAATTGTGATCGCTAGAGTGTTAACAGACAAATATATATATATATATATATATATATATATATAATTTTGAACGGACCTCATTTTCGTCATCTACTGGGTAGGATCGATGGACATTTCAGGAACTTTTTCGAAAATCCCTTCAGGAGCACAACCACAATAGCTGATTTCTCTTACGGGAAATCTTCTAAAAAGAAAACATCAATTGTAGTTTTCTATTTAAGTAATAGCATTGCTTATAAATGCAATTGACTAATAGTAGGCAGTCATATTGCAACTTAGTGAATATCAGTTATTTTGAAAATTTACAAATTTAAGTGTCTTATGAGCTAATAATACTAACAAGTCCAGACTTTCTTATGAGTATTTAGTATGAAGAGAGGTTAAAATAGGGATTAAGATATAAGGTGTTACATGTCTTTAGTTTAGCCTGCTGGGCATTTATTCAATCAGTTTCTTGCGCTTAGTTCGTTTGTGCCTTGCAGAGCTTTGTTTGTTATAATTACCTATTTAATTGGTGAGTGGGTTATTTTTGTGTTTACAAGATTTTAAACACTGAGCTTACGGATAAATGACGGAAGACTATGATACAGGGTCTTTCAAAAAGAATGAACTTTTTTCAAAGCTTTATGGTGCTTTACACCAGCATCGCAGCAGAACACGTTGCATGTCATTGCAAAGAGCTTAGTTGTAAGTTTCGAATGGTTGCCGCTAGTGTGCTCTGTCGTAATCCCTACTCACAGCAGTTCCCGCGCGAGTGTCGCAATGGCTACACCTGTACAAAAATCGTTTTGTGCTATTGAGTTCACGAAGACCAATACTGTTGTTACAGTGCAACGTGCTTCCCGTCGGAGATTCAACGTGCAGTACAGGCCCTCTGCCACGAACATCCATCGTTGGTACGTACAGTTACGGGACACTCGATGTTTGTGAACATTTGTGAGAGGTAACAAAACTTCAATATAGGTTAAATACATGTGTCTTTATTGCAATCTTGTATTACTATGGACGTACTTGCTTACCCAAATACAAATATACAGTCCACTGTTACATCCCTTTTTTTACCTTTTTAACTTTACCAAACACTAAAGGTTTGCTGATAATATGTGGTATTTAAGCTTGAAATACGACTTCCTCGATATATTGACTAAGTGTTTACGAGCTATGTGAGGGTTAACGTAAGTCAGAACATAATTAAAAACAATTATCAGTTAAAAGTTGAGATAGAGCAAAAGTTTCTATAACAGCATTTATACCAAATTAAATTTACAAGATTTTTTTGATCCGACTCATAATAATGGAGATATTTTGAATTTTTGATGTTCCTCTACTCTAAACCCTTCTCTACGCCCTTTCCGATTTCACCCCTTAACCGAATTTATCATTAGTTTTTCATGAAACATTTATATTGAGTTTTGTAACGATCAGACAATAATTGCGACCTCTTGACAGTAACTTCGATATTTCTCTTGCAAATTAAAATATTATGTATTACTATCACTACGTAGGATACTTTTGTATGAGAGAAGATCAAATAGATTCTTTGTAACGTGTGTTTAATTTAAATTTGAATTTTTCAATTTGGTTTTCCGATTGAGGAACCCCTGGACTCGCCTCCATCTGCGTCTTCCCATCAGTCGACTCACTTCCATCGGCGTGATGAGATCCAGAATCCTGCTGTTGCTTTTATATCACCGCACCTTTGTTTTAGGTGTCGATGCCGATACCTTCTCTCGTTTCCTGTGAGAATCCGTTTCCCTTGAAGACAGGACTTTTTTTTTTCATTAGCTATTACAACCCCGAATTATCAAGTTCTTACTCTTCCTGCGAGTTAACACGGCGATTGCCGATTATTTCCTTATTCCCTTAGATCTCGCCCAGAGGCGTTTATCTCATTCTAAGTACTTTAGAGACAATACTGACTTAGTACAATTTTTTTTATTATACACTTATTTGTACGTAGTCCATTTTTCGCCAATGTGAGCCCACCAGAGCCTTTCATATTTGTTTTTACTAACTCTAAGTTGGCCTTGACTTTATAAGAATACTTCACATTAACATTTAAAGTATATAGACATAGGCAATTTTAAACAGACCTCATTTTCGTCATCTGCTTACCACCCCTAGGATGTATGTACT
>JADPXZ010000114.1:0-12359 GCA_019009955.1 Riptortus pedestris
CACACACATACTAGCTGAGATAGCCGGCTTCATTCGGGAATTCATTTGAGGCTTCAACTCAGTTTATATCTTTGTACGAGAACATATCATAATATTCTAACTTGTAAATCCTTAATCATAGATTCTAAGTTTAATACTTTAGCTTGTAATTCAGATTTATAGATTGTAACTTGTGTGAAATCAGTGTTTTGAAATATATAGAAAATCTTTCCGATAAAAATATTATCAGCATTTCTTTTTATCTCAATTTTGAGTGTTAAAATTATAGGAATAAAATGCCTTTATTTATTCTCATTGAATAAATAATTTAATAGTGGTTATTTACACAGAATAAAATAGCACAAGTTAGTAAATATTAGCATTTAATAAATCTTAATTACGAATTTTTAAAACAGACTTAAAACAAAACTAAAAGATGTTAAAAGATTACCCTGAGTTTTCAGAGATAAAATGTAACATTTATAGACTTACAATCTATATAAAATACATTTTAAGTTGTATATTGCAACTTGTAAATTTTTAATCGTAGATTATAAGTCAAATATTTTAACTTGTAATTCCCACTTATAGATTTTATATTGTATATTCCAAGAGCAGTAAAATTGTGATACTATGTCGAGTGTTAAAATAAAAGAATAAAATGCCCGCAGTTATTCTCTTTGAATAAATAATTTAATTATGGCTATTTATACCGAATAAAATAGCCCAAGTTAGTAAATATTACTATTTTATAAACCTTAATTATCTATTTTTTTTAATAGCCTATACTACAAAAATAAAAGCTGTTAAAGTCCTTAAAAAATTCAGAATATATCATAATATTCTCACTTGTAAATTCTAAATCGTAGATCCTAAGTCGAATATTTTAACTTGTAATTCTGATTTATAGATTGTAAGTCGTATAAAATTTTTTTGGAAATAAATCATGGAAATAAAAGAATAAAATGCCTTTATTTATTCTCATTGAATAAATAATTTAATTATGGCTATATATATACCGAATAAAATAGCACAAGTCGGTAAATATTAGCATTTAATAAACCTTAATTACGAATTTTTAAAACAGACTTAAAACAAAACTAAAAGATGTTAAAAATTACCCTGAATATTCTGATACATCAAATGGAAATAAACAAAATTACTCACTCATATTATTGTAATATAATCCCAATCTTCCATAAAAAACACTCATTATATAAAACACTAAACAATTAACCTAAATAAACAACTATTTTAAACAATAAACACCTAAGAATTAAATAAAATCAAGAAAAAATGCACATTTATGCAATATACAACTTATAATCTATAAATCAGAATTACAAGTAAAAATATTCAACTTAGACTCTACAATTTAGGATTTACAAGTCTGAATATTGTAACTTAACATCAGACAGTTGCAATATAAAAGTTACAATCTATTATATTATATCTATCTATAGAATTACAAGTTAAAATATTCTCAGTTAAGTATTCTAACTTGTAATTTTGATTTATTGATTATAAGTTGTATATTGTAACATGGCGATACTAAGTTATAATGTTCAGACATGTAAATCCTAAATCGAAGGTTACAAGCTGAACGTTTTAACTTGTAATTCGTATTTATAGATTATAAGCTGTATATTCCAAGAGAAAACAAAATATTTTATAAAAAAAAAGTTCAGTAGCGCTGAGTTTATTCAATTTATAGAACATCTTTCCGATAAAAAGTTATGTATACAGACTTGTAAATTCTATATCATAGATTATAAGCTAAATTTTTAACTTGTAATTCATATTTATAGATTGTAAACTGTATATTCTGAGAGAAAACAAAATATATTATTAAAAAGTTCAGTTCTTTCTGATAAAAATATTGTCGGTATCAGTTTTTATCTCATGTTTGAGTATTATAAAATCGTAGGAATAAAAGAATAAAATGTCCTAAATTATTCTCATTAAATAAATAATTTAATTATGGCTATTTATACCAAATAAAATAGTACGAATTAGTAAATAATATTATTTTAAAAAACCTTAATTATCTTTTTAAACAGCATTTAAACAAAATTAAAATGTGTTAAAGATCCTTAAAAAATTCAGAATATTTCATAATATTCAAACTTGTAAAACCTTAATCCCAGATTATAAGTCGAATATTTTAACTTGTAATTCTGATTTATAGATTGAAACTTGTATAAAATCATTTTTGCAAGTTATTGGAAATCATTCCGATAAAATACTATTAGTATTTCTTTTTATCTCAATTTTGAGTCATAAAATCATGGAAATAAAAGAATAAAATGCCTTTATTTATCTCTTTGAATAAATAATTTAATTATGGTTATTTAAACCGAATAAAATAGCACAAATTAGTAAATATTAGCATTTAATTAACCTTAATTACGAATTTTTAAAACAGACTTAAAACCAAAAGATGTTAAAGATTACCCTGAGTATTCTGATACATCAAATGGAAATGAGCAAAATTACTCACTCATATTATTGTATATTTCAAGAGAAAACAAAATACATTATAAAAAAGTTCAGTAGCGCTGAGTTTTTGCAATTTATAGAACATCTTTCCGATAAAAAGTTACATATACAGACTTGTAAACCCTTAATTGTACATTTTAAGTTGAATATTTTAACTTGTAATTCTGATTTATAGATTATAAGTTATATATTCCAAGAGAAAACAAAGCATTTAATTAAAAAATTCATTAGTTCTGAAATAAAATCACTTTTTGTAATTTATACAATATCTTTCCGATAAAAATATTGTCAGAATTAGTTTTTATCTCAATTTTGAGTGTTAAAACCAATAGGGATAAAAGAATAAAATGCCTTTAGTTATTCACATTGAATAAATAATTTAATTATGGCTATTTACACCGAATAAAATAGCCCAAGTTAGTAAATATTACTATTTTATAAAACTTAATTATTTTTTTAAACAGACTTTAAAGCATTAAAGAGTCTTAAAAAAACTCAGAAGAATATATTATAATATTATATTTAAGATTTACAATTCTGAATATTGTAACTTGGTATCGATAAGTTGGAGTATAAAAGTTAAATTAAGTTACGTTTTAACTTGCAATTCCGATTTATACATTATAAGTTGTATATTTTGCAACTTGTCAATACAGATTTACAATATACAGACTTGTAAATCCTAAATCGTTGATTCTAAATTGAATATTCTAGCTTGTTATTCCGATTTATAGAAATTCCAATAAAAATATTATCAGTATGAGTTTTTATCTCAATTTTGAGTGTTAAAATCATGGAAATAAAAGAATAAAATGCCTTTATTTATCTCTTTGAATAATAATTTTTATTATATAAAAAAAAATTAAAAAATACTTTAATTATCTATTTTAAAACTGAAAGCTGATAAAGATTCTTAAAAAAACTCAGTTTATATCTTTGTAGGAAAATATATCATAATATTCAAACTTGTAAATCCTTAATCCCAGATTATAAGTCGAATATTTTAACTTGTAATCCTGATTTATAGACTGTAAGTTGTATATTGCAACTTGTTGATATCAAGTTAAAAATACAGACTTGTAAATCATAAATCGTAGATTATAAGTCGAATATTTCAACTTGTAATCCTGATTTATAGACTGTAAATTGTACATTCAAACTAGTCGATACCAAGTTATAATATCCAGACTTGTAAATACTGAATTTTAGATTATAATTCAGTTTACAATCTATGTAACTTGAATATTACAACTTGTTGATACCAAGTTACAATATACAGACTTGTAAATACTGAATCATAGATTCTAAGCTGAATATTTTAACTTATAATTCCCATTTATAGATTGTAAGTTATATATTGCAACTTGTTGATATCAAGTTAAAAATACAGACTTGTAAATCATAATACATAGATTATAAGTCGAATATTTCAACTTGTAATTCTGATTTATAGATTGTAAGTTGTATAATTCTAGAGAACATAAAATCCTTTATTAAAAAAATCATTAGTTCTGAAAAAAAAAAAAAAGAAAAATTCCAGTTTTTTTTTGAAATATTATATAGAAAAATCTTTTCCGTTTAAAAATATTATCAGCATTACTTTTTGAACATAAGAAAATCTTTTTTCCGATAAAAATAATTATCAGCATTCTTTTTATCTCAATATTGAGTGTTAAATTTTATAATTATAGGAATATAAAAATAATATATGCCTTTATTTATTTCTCATTCTTTGGAATAAATAATTTTAAATTAGGGCCTATATATATATAACCGAATTAAAAATAGCCCACAATCGGTTTAAATTTTTAAAATATTAGCTTTTAATAAACCTTAATTACGAATTTTTAAAACAAACTTTAAACAAAACCAAAAGATGTTAAAGATTACCCTGAATATTCTGATACATCAAATGGAAATAAACAAAATTACTCACTCATATTATTGTAATATAATCCCAATCTTCCATAAAAAACACTCATTATATAAAACATTAAACAATTATTTTAAACAATAAACACCTAAGAATTAAATAAAATCAAGAAAAAATGAACATTTACATAATACACAACATATAATCTATAAATCAGAATTACAAGTTAAAATATTCAACTTAGACTCTAGAATTTAGTGTTTACAAGTCTGAATATTGTAACTTGATATCGACAAGTTGCAACATAGAAGTTACAATCTATTATATCATATCGATCTATAGAATTACAAGTTAAAATATTCTAAATTGAATGTTTTAACTTGTAATTCTGATTTATAGATTATAAGTTGTATATTGCAACTTTTCGATACCAAGTTACAATATTCATACTTGTAAATACTGAATCATAGATTCTAAGCTGAATATTTTAACTTATAATTCTGATTTATAGATTATAAGTTGTATATAGCCCAACTTGTCGAAACCAAATTACAATATTCAGACTTATAATCCTAATAATATATTATAATATTATTAGCATTTCTTTTTATCTCAATTTTGAGTGTTAAAATCTATACGAATAAAAGAATAAAATGCCATTATTTATTCTCATTGAATAAATAATTTAATAGTGGTTATTTACACAGAATAAAATAGCACAAATTAGTAAATATTAGCATTTAATTAACCTTAATTACAAACTTTTAAAAGAGACTTGAAACAAAACTAAAAGATTGCTGTGAATATTCTGAGATATCAAATGGAAATAAACAAAATTACTCACTCATATTATTGTAATATATCTCAATCTTCCATAAACAAAAAAAACACTTATCACATAAAACAATAACCAATTAAACAAATTATTTTAAACAATAAACACTTGGTAATTAAATAAAATCAAGAAAAATAACATAACCAAATTAAAACATATTTTTTAAACAATCCCATTTATTTTAAACAATAAACACTTGGTAATTAAATAAAATCAAGAAAAATAGACATTTATGCAATATACAACTTAGAATCAATAAATCAGAATTGCAAGTTAAAATATTCAACTTAGACTCTAGAATTTAGGATTAACAAGTCTGATATCTATCTATAGAATTACAAGTTAAAATATTCTCATTTACATGTTTTAACTTGTAATTTTGACTTATAGATTATAAGTTGTATATTGTAACATGTCGATTACTAAGTTACAATATTCAGACTCGTAAATCCTAAAGAGTCTTAAGTTTTGAATAAATAACAGTAATTCTGATTTATTAATAAAAGCTTAAATCCCTAAAGAGTCTTAAGTTGAATATTATAACTTGTAATTCTGATTTATAGATTATAAGCTGTATATTTCAAGAGAAAACAAAATATATTATAAATAAGTTCAGTAGCGCTGAGTTTTTGCAATTTATAGAACATCCTTCCAATAAAAATTTACATATACAGACTTGTAAACCCTAAATCGTAGATTTTAAGTTGAATGTTTTAACTTGTAATTCTGATTTATAGATTGTAAGTTATATATTCCAAGAGAAAACAAAGCATTTAATTAAAAAATTCATTAGTTCCGAAATAAAATCACTTTTTGTGATTTATACAATATCTTCGTCAAGTTGCGATATACAAGTTACATTGATTATAGAGACGTTACATAGATTATAAGCCTTTATTTTCCAAGAGAAAAAAAAGCATTTAATTAAAAAAAATCATTACTTCAGAAGTAAAATCACTTTTTGCAATTCATATCTTTCCGATAAAAATATTGGTATTAGTTTTTATCTCAATTTTGAGTCATAAATGAATAAAATGCCCCCAATTATTCCACATTAAATAAATTACCTCCATTATGGCCTTAATTACAACAAGAGAAATTAAAATAGTAACACAAGTTTTAGTAAAATAATTAATCATTTAACAAACCGTTAGTTACGAATTTTTAAAACAGACTTAAAAAACAAAACTAAAAGATCGTTATTTAAAAAATTACCCTGAGTATTCTGATACATCAAATGGAAATAAACAAAATTACTCACTCATATTATTGTAATATAATCCCAATCTTCCATAAAAAACACTCATTATATAAAACATTAACCAACTAATGTAATTAAAATAATTATTTTAAACAATAAACATCTAAGAATTAAATAAAATCAAGAAAAAAATACCAACATTTATGCAATATACAAATTAAAATCTATAAATCAGAATTACAAGTTGAAAAATTCAACTTTTTGAATCTACAATTTAGGATTTACAAGTCTGAATATATTGTAAACTTATACATCAGACAGTTTGCAATATAATATAAAGTTACAATCTATTATATTAATATCTATCGCAGGAATTACAAAGTTAAAATAATCTCAGTTAAGTGTTCTAACTTGTAATTTTGATTTATTGATTATAAGTTGTATATTGCAACTTGTTGATATCAAGTTAAAAATTCAGACTTGTAAATCCTAAATCGTAGATTGTAAGTCGAATATTTCAACTTGTAATCCTGATTTATAGATTGTTTAGATATAGATTTGTAACTGTTGATTATTCTACGGGGGGATTTTAAAAAATAAAGACTTTGTAAATCATAAATCGTAGGATTATAAGTCGAATATTTCAATTGTAAGTTTGATATTTATTGATTGTAAGTTGTATATTGCAATCTTGTTGATATCAAGGTTTAAAAATACAGGACTTCGTAAAATCCCCCCCCTAAATACGTAGTATTATAAGTCCGAATATTTCCCAACAAACTTGTAATTTCTGATTAATTTAAATAGATTGTAAGTTATATATTGTAACTTGTTGATATCAAGTTAAAAATACAGACTTGTAAATCATAAATCGTAGATTATAAGTCGAATATTTCAACTTGTAATCCTGATTTATAGACTGTAAGTTGTATATTGCAACTTGTTGATATCAAGTTAAAAATACAGACTTGTAAATCATAATATGTAGATTATAACGTTAATAAATAAATAATAATAATAATAATAACAATCTATAAATCAGGATTACAAGTTGAAATATTCGACTTATAATCTACAATTTAGGATTTACAAGTCTGAATATTGTAACTTGATATCGACAAGTTACAATATACAACTTACAGTCGATAAATCAGAATTACAGGTATAACAAGCCATTACTAAATTATTTATTTAATGTGAATAACTAAGGATATTATATTCTTTTATTCCTATAATTTTAACACCCAAAATCGAGATAGAAACTAACAATATTTTTATTGCAAATATATTAGGATTTTATTCAAACTGAACAGAATTTACGATATTTCCATTGATACCGATTCACATATTCAGACTTTTAAATCCTTAATCGTAGATTCTAAGTTGAATATTTCAACTTGTAATTCTGATTTATAGATTTTAAGCTGTATATTGCAAGAGAAAACAAAATACAATATTAAAACGTTCAGTTCCTTAGGATAAAAATATTGCTGAGATTCTCTTTACCTCAATTTTTGAGGGTTAAAATCATAAGAAATAAAGAATAAAATGTCCTAAATTATTCTCATTAAATAAATAATTTAATTCTGGCTATTTATATTATAATATTCTAAATCGTAGATTCTAAGTCAAATATTTTAACTTGTAATTCTGAATTAATAATCCTGTATATTGCAACTGATGAAAACAAACTAAATACAATATATAATAACGTTCAGTTCCTGTAGGATAAAATATTGCTGAGATTTCTCTTTACCCTCAATTTTTGAGTGTTAAAAAATCATAAGATTAATAAAGAAATTAATAAAATGGTCCCTACTTAATTATCTCATTAAAGAAATAATTTAATTCTGGATATTTATTTATATTTTTAATAATTCTAAATCGTAGATTCTAAGTCAAATATTTTAACTTGTAATTCTGATTTATAGATCATAAGTTGTATAAAATTAGTTTTTGCCATTTACTGGAAACATTCCGATAAAATACTATTAGTATTTCTTTTTATCTCAATTTTGACAGTCATATTAAAATCATGGGAAAATAAAAGAAATTTAAAATGCCTTTATTTATCTCTTTTGAATAAAAATAAAAATATAATTTTAATTATGGTTATTTTTAAACCGAATAAAATAGCACAAATTAGTAAATATTAGCATTTAATTAACCTTAATTACGAAATTTTTTTTTAAAAAAACAGAACCTTCTTAAAACTAACCAAAAGAATGTTAAAGATTTACCCCGGAGTATTCTGATACATCAAATGGTATGTTGGAATGAGCAAATATTACTCACTCATATCTTATTATTGTATATTCTCAAGAGAAAAACAAAAATACATTATTAAAAAAGTTCAGTAGCGCTGAGGTTTTGCTATTTTATTAGAACATCCTTTTCCGATTTAAAAAAAAGTTAACATATACAGACTTGGTAAAACCCTTAATTGTACATTTTAAGTTGGAATATTTTAACTGTAATTCTGATTTATAGGATTATAAAGTTATATATTCCAAGAGAAAACAAGCCATTTAATTAAAAATAAAAAATTCATTGTTCTGAAAATAAAAATCACTTTTTTGCAATTTTATACAATTCTTTCCGATTTTAGAAAAAAATTGTCAGTATCAGTATTAGTTTTTATCTCAAGTTTGAGCTCACAAAATCTGAAGCAACAAATACCAAAAGAATAAAATAGTCCTCAAAATAAAATCACTTTTTGCAATTTATACAATATCTTTCCGATAAAAAAATTGTCAGTATTAGTTTTTATCTCAAGTTTGAGTCACAAAATCATGGAAATAAAAGAATAAAATGTCCTCAGTTATTCACATTGAATAGATAATTTATTACGGTTATTTATACTGAATAAAATAGCAGAAATTAGTATATATTATTATTTTATAAACATTAATTATCTACTTTTATTTTTTAATAACTTTTACAAAAAAAATAAAAGCTGTTATCGATTCTTAAAAAACTCAGTTTATATTTTTGGAGAAGAATATATTATAATATTCTAACTTGAAATTCCTTAATCATAGATTCTAAGTTTAATATTTTAACTTGTAATTCTGATTTATAGATTGTAAGTCGTATAAAATCAGTTTTTGAAATTCATTGAAAATCTTTCCGATAAAAAATAAAAAATATTATTAGACATTTTTCTTTTTAATCTCAAATTTTAGAGTCATAAAATCATGGAAATAAAAGAATAAAATGGCCCTTATTTTAATTTAATTTAAAAAAATTAATTTCAATAATAAAAACCTGAAGAATTAAATTTTTAAAATCCAAGAAAAAAAATTACAAACAACATTTATGCAATATATAACTTATAATCTATAAATTATAGAGGAATTACAAGTTTAAAATATTCGGACCTTAGACTCTACAATTTAGGAATTTATACCTCTGAATTTTCTATCTATCATATAGAATTACATAGTTTAAAATTATTCTCAGTTTTCAAGATGTTCTAATCTTCTGTAATTTCTTGATTTATAGATAATAAGTTGTATATATGTAACATAGTCCGATATCTAGTTAAAAATATTGAGACTTTGTAAATCCTAAATCTTAGAGTCTTAAGTTGCAATATTTTAACTTGTAATTTGGATTTGATAGACTGTAAGTTGTATATTGATATTAGACTTGGTAAGTTGTATATTGAAACTTGTTGATATCAAGTTAAAAATACAGACTTGTAAATCCTTAATCCCAGATTATAAGTCAAATATTTTAACTTGTAATTCTGATTTATAGATTGTTAGTAGTATAAAATCAGTTTTTGCAATTCATTGAAAATCTTTCCGATAAAAATATTATTAGCATTTCTTTTTATCTCAATTTTGAGTCATAAAATCATGGAAATAAAAGAATAAAATGCCCTTATTTAATTTAATTAAAAAATTATTTTCATAATAAAAACCTGAAGAATTAAATAAAATCCAAGAAAAAATACACAACATTTATGCAATATATAACTTATAATCTATAAATTAGAATTACAAGTTAAAATATTCGACTTAGACTCTACAATTTAGGATTAACTCTGATATCTATCTATAGAATTACAACAAAATATTCTCAGTTAAGTGTTATAACTTGTAATTCTGATTTATAGATTGTAAGTTGTATAAAATTAGTTTTTGCAATTTATTGGAAATCTTTCCGATAAAAATATTATTAGGATTTCTTTTTATCTCAATTTTGAGTCATAAAATCATGGAAATAAAAGAATAAAATGCCCTTATTTAATTTAATTAAAAAACTATTTTCAATAATAAAAACCTGAAGAATTAAATAAAATCCAAGAAAAAATACACAACATTTATGCAATATACAACTTATAATCTATAAATTAGAATTACAAGTTAAAATATTCGACTTAGACTCTACAATTTAGGATTAACTCTGATATCTATCTATAGAATTACAAGTTAAAATATTCTCAGTTAAGTGTTCTAACTTGTAATTTTGATTTATAGATTATAAGTTGTATATTGTAACATGTCGATACTAAGTTACAATATTGAGACTTGTAAATCCTAAATCTTAGAGTCTTAAGTTGAATATTTTAACTTGTAATCCTGATTTATAGACTGTAAGTTATATATTGCAACTTGTCGATATCAAGTTAAAAATACAGACTTGTAAATCCTTAATCCCAGATTATAAGTCGAATATTTTAACTTGTAATTCTGATTTATAGATTGTAAGTTGTATAAAATCAGTTTTTGAAATTCATTGAAAATCTTTCCGATAAAAATATTATTAGCATTTCTTTTTATCTCAATTTTAAGTCATAAAATCATGGAAATAAAAGAATAAAATGCCCTTATTTATTCTAATTGAATAAAAAATTAAATAATGGCTTATTATACCGAATAAAATAGCACAAGTCAGTAAATATTAGCATTTAATAAACCTTAATTACGAATTTTTAGAACAAACTTTAAACAAAACCAAAAGATGTAAAAGACTACTCTAAATATTCTGATACATCAAATGGAAATAAACAAAATTACTCACTCATATTATTGTAATATAATCCCAATCTCCCATAAAAACACTTATCACATAAAACATTAATCAATTAAACAATTATTTTAAACAATAAACACCTAAGAATTAAACAAAAAAAAACCAGATAATAAATTAAATAAATATAAATTTTAAAAAACAAAGGTCCAAAATTGTCAACAAAAGGAGAAAACAAAAATATTTAATATGGGCAGGCACAAAAAACTGCAAAAAAAAAAAAAAAAGTTGAAAAGAAAAAAAAAAAAAAAAGACCCCTCGCGCACGCTTTGGACTTAAAAAAAATCGATTTTTTGTATGATCATAATATATTTGTTGTTTTTATATAATTAAATTCTGACTGTTCTATATACTTATTTAATAAATATTTCTAAATTCGAAAACGAAATTTGAATATTTTCTGGTGGGTAATTTCGATAATTTTATGTGGAATTTTAAGTTTAGCGAATGAGATTAGTTTGTTTTTAAGAATTATTGGCTAGCATAAATGATAAGGTTTGGGTTTTATCAGTGTGTTCTCTTCAACAGGGGGTTGTTACCTGTTTTTACCTGTGTAACCTGATTTGTTTCGTTATTTGTCAAGGTAAGATTATATTTTATTATAATAATTAAGGCTTTTTATTGTGTAATTAGGGTTTTTAATTATTTATTACTTGTTCCCGGGTTTTTTTTGGCGCGGAAAAGTGACGTTTAGAAGTGTTTACATGTAGAAATTCGCTCAAGAAAGTCCTGTGTTGTGTTTCTAAGTTCTATACGTTCAATAAAGTATTTATTCTTGAATGAACTGTATTATACCTATTGAAAACATTATTATTGTGTGTATTAACCGTTTGAAATACGTTTGTCTTTTTGGATTAAATACAATTGCTTAATTCAAGGGTTAAATAGCGGGATTTAACTTGAATGGTGACCTTGAATTTGAATTAAGCCTC
>JADPXZ010000115.1:0-12353 GCA_019009955.1 Riptortus pedestris
AGCCAATAACCATACTAAACCCTGAGTAAGCTACAGGATATTAAACAACTTAAAATATATTTTTTAATGAGGACGAATTGTGTACATTTTATCTCAAGTGCAATTAAAAATTAATCTTTAATTTGTATTCGAAATAGATGAACTTTTTTATACAATACTTTTATTGCTGTTAAAATTCTTTTTCCTGCTGCAAGTAGGGCTAATTTCCAGGGCAGTGTAAAGGAAGTGTCGAGAGCCGCACAGGAAAAGAAGTAAGAGGGTGAACGTCCGGGGCTGACGTCATTACCCTATTCCTGAGGGAAACAGCACTTTGGGGACTAGACTAAAAGGAGAGGTACCGAAAGAAAAAGATTGGAAGTTTATCTGATTCCTCCTTGGCTCGGATAGCCAATAATGTACTGCCAATAATGTTGATAGGGAGTGAATATTATAATTACTGATTTATATCTCTTTGGCCATTTGTAAGATATAGTTTAGGTGGAAACATATATTTTGTAAATTAATAAGAGAGGCTTTTGATTTCATGTGGTGAGTAGAAGAATAAAAAGGCACATTCTGATACAGCATGCTAAACCTTTTTTTGTACATAACCTTTTTTTTTTCTAAACCTTTCTTTGTACATAAAAACAAGTATAATGTCTTCAAATGCAAAATTGACGTGCTAGTGGTTCTTGTAAAATTTGACTTACAATTTAAATATATGTTGAGGACATATGTTTAAATTAATATTCTCTCAACTAGGATTCTTGATAGCTCCAGTTCTCGTGCTTGTAACCAATGAAATATACTTATTTTCATTAAATATTAGCAAGCATCATAACATAAATCAAAAAGTTTTTGAGATTGCTTTAAAAAAAAAATTATTAAGTAAATTTTATTTGTTTTTATTACATATTCTTTCATTGCACACATAAATATTAATGTGGATGTAAATTATTTCAAATCCCCAGGGATACGTTTTTTTACACCGTACTTACACCCATATTATAATTATACTAAATAAGCTGGCTTTTTTTAGTTTCTGGAACACTGTTTTTATATATATATATATTTATACATGAATTCTAAATTTCTTTGACATGCTTTGGAAATATATAGGTATTGAAAGAATAGATTTTTATGATTTTTGGCTCCTGAAGTGAACAACGGATTATTAAACATACATGATAAACAAGATTATATATTTGGCAATTTAACATTTAAAATATGATATTTTTCTGTTAACCCCCTGGGTGATACTTTGCCTTAACCAGCTATGGGTATAACCATCGTAAGAAGATGAAAGCTCTTACGAGCCATCGTAAGATGACGTAAGATAGTTCTCAACTCATTTTAATAAGAGCCCAATTGTTATTTTATTGTAACGAAAAACTAATAGAATATGAACATAGTTATGTTTTGGTTCACAGTCAATCCTTCAGTAGTCATATGGTCTTCCATGATGCCTGGATTATTCACAGATAGCAACTCAGAAAAACGTGAGCAGTGATTGCTGAATGCAAGAATTTTTTTTCGACACATTCATAATTAACATATTTGCTATTAACTAATTAAATAAAATTTAATAGTAACAGAGTCATCGTCTATAATTTGCCAAGAGCTGTTTTATAATTAAACTAGTAAAATTATTAAAAATAAGTAATTTTGTAGGCTGTAGTGATTTGATAAAAACGAATTGGCATAATATTGAACCATGGAGAACGCCGAAAGTAATTGTCTGTCATTCGAAAATAGGTTTATACCTACACACATCAATGCTCAGTCATCAATAGTTTGTTTGGTTTTGCTGAGTGTGTAGGAATCGTGGGATATTATACTGTCAAGGAGCTACGGATGTATTACAGACAGCGGTCCCTGTCGTCCAAGTTTGCTACGTAGCTTATAGTTATATGATAGCGATGTGCTACGAGCAGACACTTGCATGGTTTGTGATGGATTCCTAAACATTAAGCACATCGTGTTTGAAAATTTAGGAAATTAAAAAAAATATGTTGGGGCTACCGAGATGATGGAACTAAAAGGGGCGTTGCTGGGCGTAGCACGGGATCTGCTGGGGTTTGCCAAGAGGGTTGTTCTGAACGATATCTGCTAGGATTCTAGTATCCCTAGTCATCATGATATGCACCCTTCATGGTATATCGTGCCAAATGAACGCCTCCTTCTATCCCACCCTTCTTTCTCGGGAGAGCTCACATTGCCTGCTGTTTAAGGGCGATTGCTCTGGCGTAATTCGTTCTATAATATCAACCCCGTATGTTCATTTTATATATGTTTATGCTTAAACATTAGCTTTTATTTTTATTGTCCTGTGAGAGTCAAGACCGGAAATCGAAAAATAAATTAAACATAGCTTTAGGCTTAACCGGAAACGAAATTGGACTTCTATGAGTTACTCCGTTCCATTTATGAGGATCTTGAGGTAATCTAGCTACTCCTTGTTCTGTAATGCTCCCATTATGCGGCAGTGAATGCGTGAAGATGGTCTCTTGACTCTCAAACCAAACAATGTGACAGGTATGAGCTTTTTTTTCTCCTCATAGTAACCATATGGGAAGTTATTTATTTGAGTACATGTTCCATTGCCTGATGGCATATTATGTGTATGATTATATTTAAATACATTTTTACAATATATACTATTTAATGGGTTATTACCATATAATCAAATATAATAAAATAAGTAAAAATAAAAATTAAATTAAATAATAAAAAGATAAAATAAAAAAAATAAATAAAATAATGAAATAAGTACGATAACTACAAATAAAATTAATAAAAAAAAATTTAAAAAAATTAAATAAAGTTAAACTCAACTGATTTTACGGTTTTTCTCATCTTTGATTTGCTAATAAGGCAAATACATTGAATTAAAGTTTTCTTTCCTCACAAACAACTTTATATTCTAATGTATTTTTACTGCGTCCAAATTATACTTTTCAAAAATTATGTTTGAGTTCTGTATTATATTTATTAAATAATATATGAGGTGGTTGATGGTGTTCATTATGAAATTCGATCTATTATGATTAAATGTTGAGCAGTCATAAAGTATATGTAAAATCGTTTGTGTTGTCTGTGTGCCGCAAGTACATTTGTCATTGTCCTGAATTTTAAATCTTATTAAATAATGTCTTGTCTGTCGAAGTTCCGTTTGAAATTGTCTGCATTTGTGATGGTGACTCTCAAATGTGTTGTAGTTGTTATTAGTATGTACTGGTGAAAGCTGTAAGATTTGTTATATGTCGTCCATTCTCTGTTCCATTTATGTATTTAGTCAGTGCGTAAGTCTTTTTTAAAGTATGAGAGAGAATTCTGGGGTTAGTGATGTATCTTGAGCTGCGCTCTGCTAATGTGTCAGCTTGTTCGTTTCCAATATTTCCTGAATGAGCTTTTGTACAGTCTATGTGCATGTTTATACTTAAATGTATAATTTCTAAAATATTGTGCCAAATGTTTTCTGTGAGCGGGTCGTGTATAGCAGGCTTACGTATTGAGTAAATGAGAGTCGTGCTGTCTGTGTTTATTACTGTATTTTTGTATCGGTTTTATGTAGTAGCTTTTAAAACAGCATATTTTTCAGCTTGATTATTGGAGCATATATAATCAAGCCTGTATTTGTATTTTAGAATGCCTTCCACGAGTCAATAAGCCAAAGATATTCGTTTATTATATCATCCTAATTTGTGTTATTTTTCATTTTAGCGGATTATAAATTATTTAGTGTAATCATTGTTCTTACTAAATTACTTGGATCCAATTAAATATATGTTGACGACGATGTTGCCCTCATCTGCAATCTTGAACATTTGGAAATCTGAGGACGAGTAATGATAGAATTCTGTTTGGAATGTTTACTAGCTTCTTTCCCGTTTTTTGTCCCTACTTGGGTTAGCTGTTATTCATCGTTTTCTTCGTAAGGTGTACTTTTTATTCAGGAATTTTGTTATTGCCCCTACATAAAATTAATCTTGTTAACTTTATGTGTAAGATCTCTTGGCATGTGCGGCTTATTGGATCCATTTCAGGTAACATTTGTTCAGACAGATTATTGAGCAAAATTCCTAAATATTTTTACTGGCCTATTAAAGGCCTGCCTATAGAAAGCAGGAAAGGCCTATAGATTGTACGGTAAGGACGAAGGGCTTTGTGGCTCCCTCGGGGAGTAATATAAGCCCTCTTGGCTTTATCTTTGTTTTTGTAGCCCTTTTTATGTTAGAAGGTATTCCTTCACGCATTCCCTTCCTTAGCGAATTACCCTCTCTTATGGATACTAGGAGCTTTCACAAGAAATTGGCTTCTGAACCTAAGACGGGCTTTAGGTTTAGTGAAAATCCATAAAATAATTTATTAGCAATACGTGATGTCCTTTACGGCAATTTCATTCACAATTCGAGTCATTGTGACATGTTTTGGAGTAAAATTAAATATATTATTCTATTTTCACTCTTCAGGTAAATATCAACGCTAACATAACAGGTAACTTATATTGCATTATAGATGATTTAATGGATAAAGTGATAACAAATATATCCATTTTTCTACCATATTCCATTATTTAATGAAGAGATATCTTGAACATAATAAGGTAACTAGAACGTAAAGGATCATAATAAATATAATCTAATTTTCCACTATAATAAAACAAATATTTCAATTAAAATTTTCCCCACCCCCTTTTAAAATCGCTAATTGTATTAATAAAAGGCTGAATCTTAGTGTGCTATAATTGTGAGACCTGAAGAATCTTTTGAGAGCATATTCAATGTCGTAACCTTCTCCAGGACTTAAGGGAAAGCAGCAATTGAGGTCGTACTCATGACGCGATTGAAGTCGTACTCATGAGGCGATCGAAAAATTTCTTCAAATGTCCATCGATCCTACCAAGGAATTAACGAAAATGAGCCTGTTCCCGGAAACAGGAGGTAAATTTTTTTTTTTTAGTAAAACGTACAAGATAAGGAAGGCATTCAGTGTTTTACTCTTGCTATATTAATTAAACTTGTCTACAAAATGCGATCTGGGTGGTTTAAAAGTATTTCTTGAGATCCGTCTTCCTAGCGTACAGATGCCATTGAATTTTGTTGGATTCTTAAACAACTTATTCTGGACAATAAACAAAACCAAATATTAATGTATAGTGCTCAAATGTTAAGATAAACCAATATCGGATCATTACTAAGGAAGAATACAAATTGAACTTTAAATGGAACGCCATAAATGAAAATCTTCATTAAGACTGATGAAAGTCAATATTTAAGCATTAATGAAAAACTAAAAGCTAAGTTCGCTTCTTTCTAAAACCTAACTATGAAAGTGGGGGGATGAGAGAATAGTTTTTAGTTTTAGTTAGGAAATTTTATATTAATATATTATTTTTTACTTTATGTATCCACTAACGGCAATTTAATTAATCCTGATTTCTAAAAATGCAATATTTAAATAAACTTCTCATTGTGCTACTTAGATGATACAACAGCTTGGTTAGTAAAGTGTCCTTCATTGACATGGGTTAAATTATTTAATATTTTACAATAAAGTTAGTGAAATTTACACCAAAGTTGATATGAATGTTTAACGGGTGGTTTACGTATTTTCGGCGGATCCCTCAGGGACTTGGTCTGAATGGCATGCAATAATTAATATTGAAGATATTGACAATCTCTACCAACACTATGGATGTTCTGTAATTAAGTATAAAGGTGAAACCGTGAATAATAGAGGTGAAACATTCGCTGGAAGTTTCCTAAGTGAACTGGAACTCACTTCGACATAGTGACCATTTATTAATGGTTGGCCGCAAGTGTACAAGCTCAACGGAAGCGGAAAGGAATCGAACCCTGTCACCAGCCAATGCCAGGAAATAGGAAAGGTCAGAGGTTGTGGCTGGCTAAACTTCTCAGAACAGAGGATTAAAAAAAAGAAACATTTCCTAGCATTTTCACAGATATTTTTACGAACTCTGCTTTATTTGCTTTATCTCTCAAATGGAAATCCAGCTAATAGGTTAGTCCTCTCGTCACAGGCTTCCATAAATTTTCTTCCAATGTCCTCAGATTTTACGCGGGGAGATGACTTAAATACATGCAAATTTATATATACATGTATGTATATGTGTGTATATTATATATATGCAAAGCTGGTGTCTCAGAGAACATTTAAATTCCTAAATATTGCACTTATAAATTATTTTAATAGAATATTTCTATCTTTCGGTTCACTTTGACTATTACTATTTTCGAATTTTACATTTTATCTCTAAGCATTTTTTGTCCAGTTTAAATTTCACTTATTGCTTCCACACCGAGTACTGAAGGAGCCAGAACCTCTGTTGGTGGGAGGAAGGCTTGATTTCAGGAGCATAAATTAAAATTAACAGAGTTGTTTGGCATCAGTAAATTGAGAAACCTGACTGGGGACAGCTAGGAATTCTCAACAATGATTGTGTGAGAGGCCTCTATAATCCCCTGAATGTATATTGAAGTTGTTGGTGTGACCTTTACCGTGGGTTACGAAAACATATGTATTATTTTTAAACTAATTTTTTGATAAAAAAGAATGTTTAAGTGATTTTAAAAAATAAATTGTTTACTAATTATTTTTATGATTTGGAAAGAGGATGACTTCCCATATGGTCTTTTGGATGATTTAGAAAGTTTTTTTGAGTTCACAGTTATTGAGGTGCTTGTTGAAAAATTTATTATTTTGTTTTGTAAAACACAAATGATCGTTGTCAATAATAACGATCATTTGTGGTAATTTTGTTTTAACTAGAACTTTTGAAAGGATAATAGTAATGGTAGAAATAAAAACCAAAGGAAAAAAATATGTAATTCTGCTTCAATGAAATAGTAATGAACATTAATTAAGTATTAATACTATTAAGGTCTTCGGGTCTTGACCGTGTCTTCATATTGGTTGCCAACGTTTCGCTAGACATGCTGCTAGCTTCCTCAGGGCTATCTCTGAGACTGAAGAGTTGTTAGTTCATCTCTGGTATATATTTGAGTCTTATCCGGTTTCCTTGGGCGGAGTCTTCCCTTCCAGGTATCTACGGATACTTGGTCCGGTGGTCGTTCATCGCCTATACCGTCGTTTTGGTTTCTTTTTTGAGGTCTCTGTGGGATTAACGGCTTCCAGAGTTTGCTGAGTTTGTATCCATCCTCTCTATTGAAGTTGTTAGGGCATTTCGCTATTTCTATAGCTTCTCGAACCAGTCTTTCTTGGTAACGGTCAACCTTTGCCAGTACCTTGACTTCATCGAATTTAATGTTGTGTTTGGTTTCCCAGAAATGTTCCGCTATGGCTGATTCTTCTGTCCGAAACTTTTTTAAACTCTTGATGTGCTCGGCGACCCTGGTGTTTATCAATCTGCCGGTCTGGCCAATGTATTCTGAGCCGCAGGAACATGGTATGCTGTATATCCCCGGGATTTTTGTGTGGAGTTTATCTTTGCAGCTGGGTAATATCTGAGCTATTTTCCTGTCAGTGCCAAATGCTGTTTCTATGCCTTGCTTCTTGAGTATCCTAGAGATCTTCTCGGTCGTACCTTTAACAAAAGGTATTACGGCTGTTTTCCGGATTTCCTCTTCATTTGTTCTTGTCTTCTTTTCTTTTTTCTTTTTGAATTGATTTCTTATTTCCTCTTTTCCGTAACATACCATACCATGTTCCTGTGGCTCAGAATACATTGGCCAGACCGGCAGATTGATAAACACCAGGGTCGCCGAGCACATCAAGAGTTTAAAAAAGTTTCGGACAGAAGAATCAGCCATAGCGGAACATTTCTGGGAAACCAAACACAACATTAAATTCGATGAAGTCAAGGTACTGGCAAAGGTTGACCGTTACCAAGAAAGACTGGTTCGAGAAGCTATAGAAATAGCGAAATGCCCTAACAACTTCAATAGAGAGGATGGATACAAACTCAGCAAACTCTGTACGCCGTTAATTCAACAGAGACCTCCAAAAAGAAACGAACACGACGGTATAGACGATGAACGACCACCGGACCAAGTATACGTAGATACCTTGATGGGAAGACTCCGCCCAAGGATACCGGATAAGACTCAAATATATACCAGAGATGAACTAACAACTCTTCAGTCTCAGAGATAGCCCTGAGGAAGCTAGCAGCATGTCTAGCGAAACGTTGGCAACCAATATGAAGACACGTTCAAGACCCGAAGACCTTAATAGTATTAATGACCAAGACCGTGGAAGTCTACGAGTATATTAATTAAGTATACTAGTTGAAGCTGGTGAAGTACTTCAAAGCTGTAAAGCTTCTTTCAACTCAACTCTTCCACAAACAAAGCTATTTGTTTCAAAGAGAAAAAAATCACTAATATACTCGTATGAGTTTTCACAACTTCAGATGTAATCTTGAAGTTGTACTCTACAAACGATGTCAACTACACCATTGAATACTCCCCGACCAACTTGAATCAACTGTTAGCTGAGGTTTCTATTCAAGGGGGGTCAACATCTTCCCTCAACAGCTGTTGAGGTTGTACTTATGGCGTGATTTTCGAAACATTTCCTCAAATGTCCATCGATCCCAACCAGAAAATGACGAAAATGAAGCCCCTTCAAAACTGTATATATAGACCTATATATATATATATATATATATATATATATATATATATATATATATATATATATCTGATAACGGTCTAGCCATTGCAATTTTTGTTTGATCGTTACCAAATTCCATATATTTAGAAGTTTTATGTAAAACTAAAGATCAAGTTCGTTAATAGCTGAAATCCGAAATTGGATCCGAAATTGTATAGAGTCAATCTTATCGATATTTAGTCATTTTAAGTAAAAAGAAAGACCATTATCGAACAGTGGGAGAGGGGGTTTGAGGTGGTGAATTTCGGAAATTAAAATATTTCCTTTAATATGAGTCGGATCGGAAAAAGTGTATAATAGTTATTTATTATACAAGTGACGAAAGTAGATCATTTTACAACTCGAGTGAAACGTTTACCTCGCTTCGCTCGTGTGGTAATTTCACGAGAGTTGTAAATTCTACTTTCGTCACGAGTGTAATATTAATTTTTTTCTGTAATCGTGTAATACATGATCAGATCTAACCAGAATATGAACAAAATTAGGATGTTGTGAAGATTATGGTATGTTGTTGGTAGGTTATAAGCATGGTTGTGAAAGGTTATAAGCATAGTTATAAAACAACTAGTGATGATTGTGAAGTAGTGGTTATAAACAAGTGCAGGTTATAAACAAGGAAGGTAATTATTATTATATTTAAATTTTAAAATATATTGATTATTTCCACCAATAATTCATTCACATTTCAATTTATTTTGTTAAAATAAATAATATAAATTCTTACAATGTTAAGAAAAATTTAAAAGCATTTAATTTCCAACTTCAAACTATTTTTTTTAATTTATACTTTACTAATTAACTAATTACTAATTAAGAAGGCAATTCACTTTTTTCACTTGTGAAGAAAGTGATTACTTTCTTCACTCTATTGCAAAATGTTTAACTTTCTTCACTCTATTGCAAAATGTTTCACTTTCTTCACTCATTTCAGTTTAGTACTGTTACCATTATTCAACGATTACAGAAAAAAACAATTTTATTGTAACTGTAATGATATTTGCATTTTTTTAGTTTTCGGCCTTCACATTATTTGAAACCTAAATACCAAATGTTGTTCTCATTGAACTTTTGCGTTTTGATATAAATGCAAATACGTGACGGACGTGGGAAATCTGCTTAGTTACCGCAGATCATATTTTTATTTTGTTGAGCGACTTGAATAATCTTTATTTAAAAAAAAATAATAAGTACCACTAAGAGAGTGATAATTTTTAATAAAACTATAAAATTGACTTTTTTATTAATAACTAAAGGATGATTTATTAATTTTATTATCAATAAAAGCCATGTTTTTCATTTATGAATAAAAAATAACGGTTTCAAATCTTGATCGGAAGGGAAATATAAATCATTGAGTTTGAAATTTGTATTACGCTGTCATGATTTATGCATAAAATGGGAGAGGAATATTTATTGTTGATAAATCTGCATAGTTTACGCTACCAAGATTAATGTATATCTTAGTTCACTCACAACCATTGCTTTCAGTGTTAATTACGCCATTATTTTCGGGAGAATATATTATGGGCATTGTATCGTAGTAGCGTGGAACGGGGAAAGGGCGACTAGCAGCTGTAGTATGAGTGTTGTAGAGGAGTCGTCAGCTGTAATGAAGGGGTTAGTAGGGGTATTACTACGAGGGTATATCGATTTTCGCGGCCGCCCCACCCTCGCCTCCATTGATATCGGCTGCTCCCTGCAGTCACACGGATCATTGCTCCTTCCCATTAGTCCGCTGTGCAATCAGCTGGCTCGTTCAGGACAACTACCTTAGCCATCCACGACATGCTACGTTAGAGACCTACAGATGAGCTCAGGAGTCCGCCACAGAGGTGTTGCGTCAACTAGGCAGATTTCCCACGCACTGGCATATGATGCGCTGATGATATAACCTCATGTCCTCACACCTGCCTTACTTCTGCCATTGCTTAGTATAAGCTAAAGTTTCCCACGAAACGGTTAAATATAGACAGTGATGTTGATCCAATAAAATTCAAGCAGTTTAGAAAGTAAATCTTGAATGATGACAACAAGTAAAAAAAAAAAGCGTAGACTAAGCAGATTTCCCACGTGAAGTTATACAACAGAGAAATCTCCATAAGAGAGCCGAACAGTTACGGCAACGGGCCGAACTAGCTTTTGGCGGGAAACTCAGTCGTCCCCTATCGGCCCATATTAAATAAAAATACAAATATCTCGGTTAATATTCAAGATAGAGAATAAATGTATAGAACAATATGTATAGTAAATTGAATTTACAATAAGATTGATTCTAAACAATGTTTTGATCCGCCCTGTAACGGAGATATTTCGAATTTTCGAAAATCCCCCCTCTAACCCCCCCCCCCCGCTCCCACTGGTCAGATTTCAGGCATTAACCAAATTGATCTCTCTTTTTGCATAAACTGTTTAAATATCGAGTTTGGTAACGATAAAAAAAAATGGCGACCGCTAGAGCGTTAACAGACAAATATATATATATATATATATATATATATATATATATATATATATATATATATATATATATATATATATATAATTTTGAACGGACCTCATTTTCGTCATCTCCTGGGTAGGATTGATAACAATTTTCACTTTCATCACTCAGTAAAAGCTTAATGAAAACAATATTTTGCATTTAAGCTAGGAATACAGTGGCTCATTATGTGTCACCTTTTTTTAAAATTACATGTGTAAGAGTAGGTCTTTAACTAATATCACTGTTCATAAACAAAATAGAGAGAAAAGTAAAGATAACAACTCGTTTCGGTAGGTGAGGCTTTGTTTATTCAAATCCACGATTCTGACCTAAGAAAGGAAGACAATGAGCAATCCGACCCAATGAGGTGCCATATGAACTGTTCAGAAGGACTGCAGTACACTTCTAGCTTTATTTGAGGGCTACATTTTAAAAATGTTAGTTTTATCACTTTCCCCTTGGTGGAAATCTACTATTCAGGTTGCCACCTATGACGCGAGTTAAAGAATATTTCTTCAAATGTTCCATCTATCTGGACCAGGCTATGACATGGAATGAGCAATCCGTCTCACTTCAGGAATATACCGCACTCTTGGAAGTCTAACCTCTTTTACAGAGCAGCAAGTCGGCGTCTCATCCGGCTCAAGATGAGGAATGCTCAGATATATAATCACATATGTAACAGGAACGAGAGACCGACCTACCCCGATATAAGGTCAGGGACTAAAAGATAGCCCACCGTATATTTTTTCTCTTAATCATTTTTAGCTATTGATATAATTTGTATTTATTAATATGTAGTGTATTCTGCTCTAATTTGAACCGATGATCAATCTAATAGGAGTCGGAATAAAATAATTTGTAAGAATTAATAAATAATACTTGATTTGGGGTAAGACAAAAGGATAGCACAGTGAACAATAATAATAAAATCCTTTATTAAAAATACATTAAAAGAATACAAATGAAAATTCAATATCCTGTATACGCACCACCTTTTTCTAATGCAGCAATCATACGATTTGAAAGTGAGTTAAAATGGCGACGAATCATTTACTACTAACCAACTTAGACTTTAGGCTATATTAAAATTCTCTGAGACGAACAGGAGTGGGGGTAATAAGGGAAGCCAGAAATTAAAATTAGCGATATTTAGTTTCCTACTAGTTTTTCGGCAAACATGAACACAACAAAAGTTGTTTATTTTGTTATTTAGAGTAACTTTTGTTATATA
>JADPXZ010000116.1:0-12243 GCA_019009955.1 Riptortus pedestris
TTATAGATAGATAGACTATTCTATATATATATATATATATATATATATATATATATACAGTTTTGAACGGACCTCATTTTCGTCATCTCCAATAGTGATTTCACTAAAGGGAAATCTGCTTAACACTATTATTCCCGTTTATAAATATTCATTTTAAGTGTTATATCCGGCTCATTTGAGCCTAAAACATTTTCTTATTGCTAGCTTAAAATGACGCCTTTGTTCCATTTATCTTCTTAGTCAGGGATATTGCAGTAGGGGCTGGGTCATGAGAGGCAATGAAGTACAGTAGACACACAAGTACGGGAAACACTTGTTGAGTGTTGTTTATGTAATTTGATCGAGTATTATTCATTCCAATCAATCAAGCAACTGCAATCCCACAGTCAGTTTTGGATCCACCAATGAAGTGATATGGGTAAAAGAGTTAAAATTATCTCTGGCGAGTTTACCATTAGGAAATGTATTTATTTCAGTCACTTCAAGTCAGCTTGGATCTGTCTATTTTGGAAAGTTTTGGCTCAATAGGTGACCAAATGTTTTTTTAGGTAATTAACAGGTAATTAGTATTCTACCCCAAAAACCGGTCACTTGACAGCAAAACTTTAATTAATCAGAGGTTTCTCAATTGCAGCTCAAGACCGAACAGATGGAAGATTTTTAAACGGGGACATTGTCCATGCCAATCCCGGACGAGTGGTCTCTCTACCAAAAGACTAACGTTGTTGTTAACCCTGCTGACAGGAGCAATAAAAACATTAATTAAGTGAATACTTAATTCGAAATATTTGAAGATATCTAGTTGGCTTATTAAAATGATTTATTTATGAAGTTTGTCAATGAGGAACATATAAAGGAAAAGAATCCTTTGGTAATGTTTCTAATCTTGGCTAAAAACAACATCCTCCCCTCTAGTACTTCTATGGCCACTCCTTAGTAGTACTTTTGATACTGCGGAGGTGGTTCTTTACTTCCATACATTCTGATTGTCATTTGTTTAGGCATATAATACAAAGTAGAATAGGTCTACATTATACCTGAAATGATTTAAAAAGGTTAACTTTATTATATTTTTAGACAAAGCACGGATATGAGAATCAGATATTATAGAAATATTTTCCATAATGTAAAAGTATAAAAAAGGTAAGCACATGAAGGAGTAAATATATTATCCTAATAATGCCAACCACCATCGCTGTGGGCACAAAACTAAACAAATAAAATAAAAAATAATATAAATGTACTAGTATATAGAAATAACATAATTTTTGTATTAAAACCATTTTAAATTGTTGTCTTCATTACTAGCCTAATGTTTATAGTCTTTATTACTAGTATTTAATGAATATTTGTTGTATTTAATTTTTTATTTGTTGTTTCAGTTTATGTTATTTTTCTATAATTTTGTTTTCATTTTACATTTTGAAACTTTGATCCAATTCGTCAAGATGTGGGTGCTCCTGTATAAATAAATAAAGTAATAATCTCGGCTAAATGGTGTTAGTAAGACGTACTCACTTATACTTTCGAATGAATTCATTTCCAGTAACGTCATATTGATAATGCTATATCACCATTAGTATCTGCAAAAGGCATCTTGCCAGTAAAAGAATGTCTGGTAACACTATCTTTGCACGTTGGCTGTTGCCATACGCCTATAAGAGCTGTCCATCATGATGAGACTGCCTCCCTTATCCTTTCCTTTATCATGATGATTCTGTAACTTCCTCCTTAAGGCAGAAATGTGAAGTTTTAAGTCTTATTTCTGTATTAATGCGCCAAGGTTAGAAAGATAGAAGGCACTAGGGTAAAAAGGTTATTTACAGTTTATACATAGTGTTCGTTATTTTTACGAATTATTGTATTTTTTATGTGACCCCTTAAGAAGGGTATTATTTATATAAGAAGCAATCAAATGTATTCCTTGTTGCGTAATGAAATTCGAACATCAACGACTTAAGCGGGATTCCCCGATTATTCTGCTGGAATCCCCCTAACGTCATAAGTCATACATTCGTTTAAGACCTTAGTGAAAAAGGGTAAGTTAACTTAGTAGTACATCGTGCTCCCTGTATATCTTATGTACTTCCTTGGCGAGACCCTCTTCTGCCCAGAGGAACTTCGTCCTTCTCATGATACAGACAGGTAACTGTCTATTGTAGGAGAGTGGTGAGCTTCCAAATACCTATTTGAATCTGTTCCTTTCCCCTTCATTTCTGCCTCTCACCTCTTTCTTTTTTTCTCGGTACAATTGGTGCAAAAGTAGGAAAATTTTTTAGAATATTTTCCTTTTCTTTAAATGTGTTTACTTCCATATCTTTTGTTATCTGGGCTAACCAGAACCTAATTTTCATCCATCATTCACATGACATTTTTACCACACAGGATTTCTTTTCTTGTAATCGTTTTTCTGGGTTCTACGTATTTTTGTTCAATCTAACTTTAGTAATTTATTTCTATCCCCCGCCCAGGCTACTTATTATTCTTTATATTTATATAACATCTTTATTTATTTAACCGACAGAGAATGATGAAACATGGAGACTTTTTAGAAATCTGGTTAGTTTACGCAGCCCCAACGTGACGGACTTTTGTTGACAGATATATCATCTCCGATAATAACAAGAGTTAAACAACAGACAAGCCTGAAAAAGGAGGTGACCACTTCTAAAACTGTGTGATTAATGCATTGCGTAAGCAGTTTGACTGATGATCAAAAAAAGCGGCAGATAAAAAGTTCCCAAAATAGCTTAGAAATAAGGAGAGGATGTTAAGAGAAAGAAGTTCTCGGGATATGAATATAGATTTCAGCTGGCAGTACATCAAAAGTATAGAAACAGGTTTTCGAGTATCCTCCCAACTTACGCTCATTAAAGCAACTTTGATTAATTTAGACAACATGTCATCGGCTTACAAGTGAAATACATTAAGCCCAGATTTTGAACATCATATGTTTTTATGATATAAAGAGTTGATATTTCCAGACTGATAAATAGTATCAAATCATCATCGTTTTTTTAACAGTTTATGAACATCAACTGTTGTTAATTACGAAGCTAACACACATTTGGTAATTTATAAAAAAAAAATGTTTTCCAATGAATTTCAGATGGGATATCACTCGACTAAGCGTTATAATTAACAATCCATGACAAATGCACTTGAGACTTACAGGCAACACAAACATATACTTTATGACCGTTCAACATTTACTCTAAATAATTCAAATTTAATAATTAACAAAATTTTAAAAGGAGGTAATTGGCCAGAACCACCTCATGTTATATCTAATAAATATAATAAATAACTTATAAAGTTTATCAAAAGTATAGATGTGAGTGTAGCAAAAATACATTAGAATGTAAAGTCGATTGTGAGGAATGGGAATTATAATTCAATATATTTACCTTACATAGACTCACAAATTAAACATCGGTTAATTAATTTTATTTGTAATTATCTTAGTTATTTTAATATTTTATTTTATAATTATTATTTTATATTATATTTGATTAGATGGTTGATTAACGTGTATTTATTGTAAAATAAAAATGTATTTAAACACAATCATAAATGTAATATGACATGTGGCAATGGAACATGTATTCAAATAAATAACTCCTCATAGGATTACTATGAGGAGAAAAAAAAAGTAACAGTCCATACTGTTTTGGCGGGAAGCTTTTTAAAGGCGAGAATAAGAGAGAGCATTAGACTGAACCATTTTTTCTATTTCTATTGGAAAGATAAGGGGAAATAAAACAAATAACAATTTGAGTTCTCGTAAGAATCAAGTATATTGAATTGATTAAAACTACATATAATACACGTTATAAATTGAGGTTGAACAAGAAACAGAAAGAACTTTATAGACTAATTTAGCGGCAATATATATATATATATAATATATAATATATATATATATATATATATATAATATATAATATATATATAATATAAAATTGTAACCTCTGTCTGTACATTGATTTTTTTCGCGAAATTTCACGATAACTTTTCGTTTCACATGTCATAGACACAATAACTGCATTTTGTTTCTTTGGTGTCTGTTTGTTTGTTTGTTTGTTTATTTGTTTGTTTGTTTGTTACCTTTTCACGCATAAACGGCTGAACCGAATTTTATGAAACTTAGTATGTATATTACTACTAGCCCAACTTAAACTTTAGGCTATACTAATATTCTCTCAGACGAACAGGAGTGGGGGTTATAAGGGAGGCCTGAAATTAAAAGTAGCGATATTTCGTTTCCTATTGCTTTTTCAGCAAATATGCACATAACAAAAGTTGTTTATTTTGTTATTTAGAGTAACCTTTGTTATATGCACTTTTGCCGTATACGGAAGCATAAATGAGTTATACACTATCAACTAAAGCGCGAGTCCACAATTTTATTTGGCACTAAAGACTCAACCGAATTTAAACCAAACTCGATATGTGTATTAGTACTAACGCCTTACTTATTATATGCTATACTAAGATTAATAGTGACGGTCAGGAGTGGGGGTTATAAGGGAGGCCTGAAATTAAAAATAGTGATATTTCGTTTCCTATTGAGGTTTCGGAAATTATGCACATAACAAAAATTGTTTATTTTGTTATTTGGAGTAACTTGTGTTATATACACTTTCGTCGTATACCTAAGTATAAAATGAGTTATACGTAAAAAAACTACTAATTCAAATCTATGCAGAATGCACAGGAAATGGGAAATATGACAATATGGAGGACAGTAAAGTCTTTCATAAAAAAAATAATTGTATTATAAACAAATCCACAGAAACGACGGGTATTTACTTTAAACACTGGACGGGTAAATGTCAAAACATTGTGGCAAAGTAAAGCCTTGCCAACAAAAATTCAATCACCATTCGGCCTCAAATGAATTCCCGAGCGAAGCCGGGTATCTGAGCTAGTATTATATATATATAAAATTGTAACCTCTGTCTGTACATTGATTTTTTTCGCGAAATTTCACGATAACTTTTCGTTTCACATGTCATAGACACCATAACTACATTTTGTTTATTTGTTTGTTTGTTTGTTACCTTTTCACGCATAAACGGCTGAACCGAATTTTATGAAACTTGGAATGTATATTACTACTAACCCAACTTAGACTTTAGGCTATATTAATTTTCTCTGAGGCGAACAGGAGTGGGGGTTATAAGGGAAGCCTGAAATTAAAAATAGCGATATTTCGTTTTCTATTGGGTTTTTGGCAAATATGTACATAACTAAAGTTGTTTATTTTGTTATTTAGAGTAACTTTTGTTATATACACTTTTTTCATATACCGAAGTTTAAATGCGTTATACGCTAAAAATTATAGCGGGAGTCATCAATATTATTTTCCAAAAAAGACTCAACCGAACTAAATAAAACTCGGTATGTGCATTAGCACTAACGCCTTCATTGTAATAAGCCATACCAACATTTCTAGGTACGGGCAGGAGTGGGGGTTATAGGGGAGGCCTGAAATTAAAAATAGTGATATTTCGTTTCCTATTGGTTTTTCCGCAATTATTAACATAACAAAAGTTGTTTATTTTGTTATTTGGAGTAACTTTTGTTATATATACTTTTGTCGTATACCTAAGTATAAATGAGTTATACGTTAAAACTTTAGCGGGAGCCAACAATTTTATTGGGCACTAACGGCTGAATCGAACTTACCAAAGCTCGGTATGTCAATTAGCATTAATTCTTCCATGATTATAAGTTATATTAAAATTTTTAGGTTCGAACGGGAGGGGGGTTATAAGGGAGGCCTGAAATAAAAATTCACCATATTTACATGTATAAGAGACGGGAAATATAAAAATATCGAAGACAGTGAAGCCTTATCGAACAAATATTCTATTATTAGCAAATCCACGGCCACGACGGGTATCAATCCTAAACACTGGGACGGGTAAATGTCAAAATATTGTGCAATGTAAAGCCTGCTAAAAAATACCATCACCATTCAGCCTCAAATGAATTCCCGGGCGAAGCCGGGTATCTGAGCTAGTAAATATATATATATATATATATATATATATATATATATATATATATATATATACATAGAATGAGCGATAGGTCCTACATTGTGTGAGTACTCATTTGATAATTTGCACAAATAATGCTAGCATTATTAAAATAGGCACCTGCGGGAAACGAAAACGTTCCTAGAAGTGGTCCTCCTTCGTTGCTATTTTCTGTGTTCCGTAGAAGATCCGACTTCCAGCCGGTTGCGGTGATCCGCACAGGATGGCAGCTTTGCGGCAGATGACTGACTGTAACTCTATCACGGGTGAATTCCAACTAAAACTGTATCCTTGTAACTAGCCGATGCCTTCTTGAACGGCAACGTAGTTTCCGCTGTAGGCCACAGCCTTGGCGATCTGCATGTCTGTGGCGGATTTATGAACTCAGCGAGCGCGGGAAATTCAAATTCAAATGACGACTGAACACATACAATTATGGACTCCAAAAAGTAGGAACATGAAAAAGCATGGCCACATAACATGATAACAGTATTAAAATTTCGATTGCTGTTCCCTGAAGAGCAAAGGGAATATCATTTACATTTTGTACGAAAGGTTTTACTCATAGATTTTTTTGAAAATTTGTCATCAACAAAAAAAGAGAAAAAAATCCGGGCTGAGTGATGAAAAGAAAGAAAACTAAAAGCAAAAACCACAAACAAACCAAAAATTATCTATGAATGAAATAATATTGATTGTTAAATAATTTTTAATGAATATTATAGTTCAATTTTGTGTTCAAGAAATAAGTCATTACTTCCCAAATTCCTTTAAAACTGCAAAATGAGGAATATATACTAATTAAACGCACAATGAAAACTCTTTCTGGAAATGAAATACTTGAAAAACATTTAAAACATCTTGTCTAGAGAAATCCATTGTCAAAATTTCAATTGAAATCTCTCTAATTTCAAGTATATATCCTTACTAAATTTCAATGTGGCCAGAAGCGAAACACAATCTTTTTTTCATTTAATAGATCCATAAAATGGATTAATAACATAAAATCTATTTAAAAAAGCAAAAATACTGTTTCCAAATATTCAAACAGTTCTGTTTTTTTTTTTTCAAATTTTAACTATTAAAAAACCCGAAACTTCGACTTTTACTTGACAAGCAACAATATTTTATATATAAGAATACAACAAAAATCACAAAATAAATATTTAAGCATTCGTTGAAGGTCTTTAAATGACATTGCTATATTTGTTTGTTATTTATTAATGCCCACTTAATGCTTGTAAAGCTAATTGGGATGGGTTCATCTATAGGTAGCCACACTTTTCTAGCCAGGCCCACTAAATAAATATTACCCAGGTGTAAATCGAACTCTGGATTCTATGTTTATCAAGTGAGATCAAGACCAAAGCCTTAGCTTTCATGGCTAACCTGTGCCCCACATATTTCTATGTAAGGAAGGGTCCATACTATTAAACAGAAATCTCATTAAATAACCTAATCCAAAATCATAAAAGCTAAACTCCAATCACTTGTCTCTAGAACTCGAAGTAAACAAAGAAAATCTCATTGGAGGGTGTAATTGGATCCGTCGGTGTTTTACCTGCGTGCAAGCGGACCGACACAGTGGCGAGACATTAAGTGTTCTGTCCGGAGACTACGGGCATTGACAATTATTCTAACTTACGTTGCGCTACAGGTGGTCATGGAATAACGGTAAGTTTAGTTTTTAAATTTGTGAAATTTTCTCCGCGTTACTTTTTCCGGGCATAAGTGGCAAATACCATTAAAGAGGCTTGAAATGACAGATGGAGGCTCTTTGCAATGTCAGACTCGCCACTTAGCCTCCTCAGCAAACCGATCCCATGATGAATGTAGGTAGATAACCGTAGTAAAGAGTAGATATTCAGGTTTTAGTCAGTTGCACAATAATGCGTAAGTAACGGAAGTGGACGAGGGAGAAAGAATGAGAGAGAGGGTAAGGCAGAAACTGAAAGTAGTTCCACTTCCTACAATCAGTCAGTCAGTCTGGGCTTATCTCTGATCTGGCCCACTTTCCGAGTCTCCCATTAGATCAGTCCCGACTCGTATTGAGGCTAGTTAGTTCCAACGCCTGCAAAATAGCTACCTGCATATATTAGGACTTTGAAAGACAAACATCAGGTAGAAATCACAATCATCTTCAGGGCATGTTTACAACGGGTGCAAGATAAGAGTCCGTCACGCTGGGGCTGCGGAAACAACCAGATATCCAGCTGATTACAGACAATTTATTCTCCATTTTCCCTGCAGTAAGAAGCCTATCTAAGGTGGACAGAAAATTACAAATCTTAAAATTAGATCATTATACATACAATTTACAATATCATGGCTTACCACTAATGTGAAATGTGTGACAGTTGGGAAAGGCTAAAAATATAAGGCTAAAATATCTCCACTTAAATATTAATATTAAAACTTTTAAAAAAGAGTTAAAGAAAATGTGCATAGATTAATAATTGTAAAAAATTAAATTGGTTAAAATTGTGCTTTATCCTTACTCAGACCTATAAAAGTATGTAATGCAATAAAAAAGATCTTCAGGTCTCACTAAACCCTCTTTATCCTTTCAACACAGTAAACGTTTCGCCCTCCTGAGAATTTACAATAGTAAAACCTACAGGGAAAATTTAAATTATTGTCCCTCATACTGAAGACATCCATAATTATTTTAGGAACCAACCTAAGTTGAAATCGGTCAAATAACATTTTTCAATCTGACTAAAAGTAAATAAAATATTTTGAATACGAAACGTATCAATATCGAGTTTGGAAACAATCAAAGATTTACGACCACTAGAGTGGTTACAGACTTTATATATATATATATATATATATATATATATATATATATATATATATATATATATATCGTTTTCGTCATCTACCACCCAGCAGTGAGTGTCGTTTGAGGAAATTATTCATCATTTTGGCATGAAAATTATCTCAATAACTGATCCATCAACAGAAAAAAGATTTGCAACTGTTCATATAATTTATCGGGAGGCTTAGTTTCTCTGCTTTCAGCTGGAATCTTAGAACGACCATGATCATTGCTGCCAACAGCACTACGAAATAGCTGTTATTGTTTAATGTAAATACAACATGACGATAAATGTCACGGTAATTGTAACGGAACAACTCCAAGGAATGACAGTGAGTCCTGGGTTTTATAATTTCGGGATATTCAGTTTTTCATTTTCGGATCGTAGATATGACATAAACCAAATCTTCATATTCTAAAATCATTTGTTGTAAAGATATAAGAATGGTAAAGATATATTAAAATTCAAGAAAAACCTCTTCAATGCTTCAAGACTATTCTTCGCAGACGCGAACTTTAAACTGACTTTATTTATTTCCTACATTTGAACATGTAGAAGAGACTGGTATTTTTTGTGATACATATGCACTATTTCTCATGTAAGTATAGGATACATTTGACTTTTTTTTAAATAATACAGACTTTAATATAATGTGAAGTATTATGCTCGCCCGAACACTCTGTTAAACTTTTGCATAGGAGGGCAGATAAAAGGGTGGTAGGTCGAAGTTTGCATCGAGAAACATTTGAAAGTGACAAATAGACGACACCGAAACTGAAGGGTTTTTATATAGCCCGGAAACTTCGTACCTCGCTGTGCCACTTTTTCTATCTCTTCGCAAAACATCTGTTATTGCAAGGCAATATGAAACGCTCTCTTACGGCAGGTTTGTTTTTTCTTTGGCGGAATCTTAAAGAGCTGATAAATAAGGAAATATTTATTTTACACATAAGGCTAGGACATAGTCGTTGCTTCCGTTTTCTCTTCAAGACTGACACATCAGCAGTGACCTGGTTTCAAAGACGAGTTAAAGCAATGTCTAAGTGGAAAAGTGTTCACTCTAACGCTTGACATGAATCACGTAATAGGACGAGTTTCACCCATAAAATACTATACATAACAGATAATCATTTTTTAGATTTGAACTGAATAGGACGGATATGTGTGTGTGTGTGTGTGTGTGTGTATGTGTGTACTTTTGTACATTTGTTTTTTACTATATTAATCCAATAAGAACGACGTTTATTTATATGCATGCCCCAAGGAAGTAAGCATATCACACGCACTTGAAGTATATTATAGATAAATTATATATAAATTATTACGAGAGTACAAGGTATATATAAAAATATCCATCGATCCTACCAGGGAGATAAAAAATAAATTCTGATCACAACTATATGTTTGTGTGTGTGTGTGTGTGTGTGCGTCTGATAATTCTAGCGGCCGCAATTTTGTTTGACCGGTACCAAATTCGATATTTAAATGTTTTATGTGAAACTGAACATTTCGTTATTAAAGGTTACAGTTTATAGTAGTAACTTGTATATACAGACACACACATATATATATATATATATATACACACACATACATATATATGTGTGCGTGTGTGCATAAAACCCATTTATTTTTTTATGAGAAGGAATCCGAAACTGGGTGTTCTATGTCTGAAAAAGAGTCTTCCTATAAATAAAAGGCCGTCACGCTGCGGCTGCGTAAACTAAACACATTTCCCATACGTTTATTAACATTAAGCCTACTACATCCATTAGTGTATTCCATTCCAGAAGGAAACAATAGTTGATGTTCTTCGTATGCATTTTCTATTCCAACTTGTTGGAGTTTTATATGCATCTCGTAACTGTTCAATGGCAATACAATTTATATGTAAACAATTAGCCTACTAAATCCATTAGTATTTTTCGATTCCTAAGTATCAACAGTTGATGGTCTTAATGTTTTCCAAGCAGTAACAAGAAAAGAAAAAAAGAAAAAACCTGTTTTTAACAGAGATATGACTCCATACTATTCACCAGTCAGAAAATATCAACACTTTTCATCATAATAACCACATCATTCATATCTTAAAAATCTGGACTTAATGTATTTCACTTATAAGCCGATGACATGCTGTCGAAATTAATAACAGTTGATTTAATGGTGGTGCGTTTTTAAAGCGGTCCAATTTTGTAAGAGGAGAATACTCAAAAACCTGTTTCTATATCCTTGATGTTTTGCTTTCTGAAATCAATTTTCTTATCCAGAGAACTTCTTTCTCTTTAACCTTTCCTCATTTCTTAGTTAGTTTTGGACGTTTTGTCTATTGCTTTCTTTGTCATGACTTAAGCAATTCATCAAAAATTATGATCTTGGGATCTCTTTCTTCGGGAGTGTGTGTTGCTTTAGAACGGAGATGATATATATGAGGTATGGACCCACGTCCTAATTTATTCAGCAAAAGTCAGTCACAAAGTGGCTGCGTGAATTAAACAAATATCCTAAATTTTGGATTGGTATACTGGTGATTTAATCTTCCTAACAATTCTTAAATTCTGTCATAGTAAGAAGCCTATGTAAACCGGAATTGGAAAATGTTATCTGGGAATGAGATGTTCAGCGAAAGAGGTATTTAAATCGGATGAGCAGAGCTGATGCTTTACAAATGGTCAAAACCAAAAAAAAAACAAAAAAAAAACTAAATAAGTATAAATTAATAACTCCGTTAATATTCAAGTTAGAGGCAAAATGTAAAGAACGCTACCTGCAGAAAATTATAATTTTAACCAGTTTGGTTATATAGAACTTTTCTATCCGACTCATAGTTACGGAGATATTTCGAATTTTCTATAATGCGCCACTAAAACCCTTAAATATAATCCTTAGTTCTAATTCTAATTATTCTAAATATAATCTCCATGAAACGGATAAAAATAGAGTTCCTTATTGATGAGATAAAAATCATGTATCTTAATAACGTAAAATCTTAAATGATAACGTTCAGCCTAAAATATTTTTATATATTACAAAATTGAAGTTCAATGAAAATAAGATTTGATAAAAGTAATGAACAAAGCTTTCATGAAGTGGAAGGGCGAAAACTAAAAAAAATTCAAATGTCTCATTTATGAAAAGCTAAATTTGCACTAAGATTGGTTCAGATAACGTTCGAATGAACTTCCCATGTTAATCTCCGCCTCTGTCCCACGTTCGATTTCAGCCATTAACGAACTTGATCATTAGTATTACATGAAACGCTTATATATCAAACCTGTCCCAAACAGAAACCGCTTTTAATCCGCCTCCTTCAAAATAACAACATTCATCAATTTTATCAAACACCAATGTACCATAACACTAAAAAATACCTCCCC
>JADPXZ010000117.1:0-12237 GCA_019009955.1 Riptortus pedestris
CAGATTATTAATTAAAAAGCTTACCAATAGAATGTATACAAAATTTCAATAAGTAGTAAGAAGAAATAAATATTTACAGTCCATAAGTATAAAATAGGATATTAAATAGTAAATAATAATACGGAATTTTGTTAGTAAAATCAGAAATTACAGGTTATAAGGAAAAAGAAAAAGTAACAGGTAGTAAGAAAAAAGTTAGGAGGGAAAAGAAGCCTTTCTTTTCCCACCAGCCCCGCCACCAACCAATAATGTTTTTATTTAGGAATCACTATGTTGTTATGGTTTATGTGAAATTACAAGTTTTTTTTAAGTTTGAAAAAAAAAAAAAAAACAACCAAAAACAAATGAATCTAGTTTTAAAAAAATGGATAATTTTGAGTATATATGTATTTGGGCTAATAAATATTTAAAAAAATGGAATTCTTATATTAATATTATTTAAGATTAGTATTATCTTATTCTAATTAAGTACTTTACTGCAAGTAAAAATGTTGTACGTATATAAAGAACTGGATTTAGGATTAGTATCTTACTTAAAAAAAGTGTGGAAAAAATAAAAAAAACAAAAAATAGTTATTTAATCATAACAAGTGACGAAAGTAGATCATTTTACAACTCGAGTGAAAACGTTTACCCCCCCACCAGCGAAGCGAGTGTGGTACAATTTGCACGAGAGTTGTAAATTCTACTTTCGTCACGAGTGTAATATTAAATTTTTTCTGTAATCGTGTAATACATGATACAGATCTAACCAGAATATGAACAAAATTAGGATGTTGTGAAGATCTATGGTATGTTGTTGGTAGGTTATAAGCATGGTTGTGAAAGGGTTATAAGCAATAGTTAATAAATACAACTTAGTGATGATTGTGAAGAAAGTGCAGGTTATAAACAAGTGCAGGTTATTAAACAAGGAAGGTTTAACAAAATTATTATTATATTTAAATATATAAAATATATTAGATTATTTCCACCAATAATTCATTCACATTTCAATTTATTTTGTTAAAATAAATTCTTACAATGTTAAGACACATTTAAAAGCATTTAATTTCCAACTTCAAAATTATTTTTTAATTTATACTTATCACTAATTAAGAAGGCAATTCACTTTTTTCACTCTATTGCAAAATGTTTCACTTTCTTCACTCATTTCAGTCTAGTAATGTTACCATTATTCAACGATTACAGAAAAAATAAATAAAAACAATTACGAGTAGTTAAAAAGGTAAAATATAGAAGCCTTTCTAATTGTTCTTATTTCAATAACCGCGTATTTATATTATATTAATTTCAAAGATTGTAAATATTATTTATTAATATTAGTATTAGTCTATTTAGTTAATTAGTTGAAGCTAAGTATTTATGTTATTTATTTTTATTTAATACCATGTGTTACACAATGATAGGGCGTACTAATTGAGTAGTTGAACGACTAAGAAAATCAAGTCTAGTCTAGTCCAAGCTTAAATATCAAATATTGATTTGAAAAGAACTTTACTAGGTGAGATACATGCAAAAACCTTGCGTGATGGAGTCACCAATTAAGATTTTATTCCATGACCCGAAAATGTTCATTTGATCTATACCCGGGACTCCCAATGCGATCAATAAAGACCCCTTGGGGTGGAAATCGGTTTCCAAGAGGTCGACATAAACGGAAACTGATTTTGGGGCTCGTCGAAGTCTAAATAAAAGTCAGTCACGCAGGGGCTGCGTAAACTAAGCAGATTTCCCACGTGAAGTTATACAATAGAGAAATCTGCCTAATAACAACTGTAGTAGTAAGAAACCTCTAAACCTAAAACATTACTTTAGTTAAATATACCCAGGTAGTTTTCTAGACACAAAAAAACAGTTCTAGAACCTAACCTCTAAACCTAATCACGATGGGACGAATAGTATTATGGAAACGGCTCACCAGTGCTCTCCGGCGGAAAGTCTTACGAACATAAGCCTACTGGTGACCCATCAACCGACAGATATACAAATGCAAAATAATTCTCAGTTAATATTCAAGATAGAGGAAAATAAAATGTATTATATAACAATAATTTATAGGACATTTAATGCTGCAATAAGATTGATTCTGTTACAATTTTTTCGGCGTCCCTACGACGTATAGTAACGCGTAGAGATATTTCGAATTTTCGAAAATCCTACCCCTCTAAACCCTTCCCCCCCCTTCCACTGCGGTCCGATATTCAGCCGTTAACGAACTTGATCTTTCTTTTTACATAAACAAACGACTCTTCCTAAATTAATACGAAGTTTGGTAAACGAGATTACAAACAAAAATGTGCGACCGCTAGAGCGGTAACAGTACAAATATATAATATATCATATATATATATATAATTATATAATCAATATATATATATATTAAAATATATACAGTTTTGCGAACGGCACCTACATTTTCCGTCATCTCCTGGGTAGGATCGATGGACATTTAAAGAAACATTTCGAAAATTCCGTCATGAGTACAACCTCAATAGCTGATTTCCCTTAAGGGAAATCTGCTAAAATCGATTACTGATAATTAACACAAGATCTTATTTGAAACCTTCAAGACATTGTACATATAAGTTGTATTAGGTATATTAACTTGTTATAAGAATGACTAATATTTTAGTAGGGAGAGTCACTTTTGTACTTTTAAAAAATTCAACAAGTAAAGCGTGCACAAGTTTCATTACTTTGGCATTTCAAATTATTTTCATAAAATAATTACCTTCTTAAGTATTTTTACGCCATTTGTATTAATAATTATTAATTACACTTTTTCTTGTTAAATTTTTATGAGAAAATGATGTCAAGTTCCTCAGTTAACCAACCACAAAGCTTTTAAATTGGTAGAAATTTTAGGAGACAAACAAGAAATATGGTTTTTAAAATAATTTGGTTAAAGGGGTTCGTAGTATCAGTTCATTTAGGAAAAGTCTTCTCTTACCCAAAATAGTTTGGGCCCCTAACCTGATCTATATTGATATTTAATCGTTTTAAGTCGGATTCAATCTTGTTAAAGTATTGATGCTCTAGAGTTCATCTATACATTTGTAGTACACAAGTATTAAGGGTGAATCGTGTTTTCCTGTTCGTAACCAGCACTAAACCCCCTCCCCTTTTAGCAGATTTCCCTTAAGGGAAATCAGCTATTGAGGTCGTACTCATGATGCGAGAGTTTCGAAAAATATCCTCAAATGTCCATCGATCCTACCCAGGAGATGACGAAAATGAGGTCCGTTCAAAATTATATATATATATATATATAATATATAATATATATATTATATTATATATATGTATTTGTCTAGCTAAACCGCTCTGGCGAGGTCGTTCAATTTTTTGTTTGATCAGTTACCAAACTTGGAATTTCAGTCGTTTTCTATGTAAAAAGGAAGATCTAGGTTCGTTAATGGCTGCAACATCGGACCAGAGTGGAAATTCACAATATCTCCGTTATTATGCGTCGGATCGAAAAATTGTATAGAATTAATCTTATTGAAAATTAAATTTACTATAAATATTGTTCTATACATTTATTCTGTGTCTTGAATATTAACCGAGATATTTGCATTTGTATTCTGTGTGTCGTCGGCAGGAGTCGGCTATGTTCGGGAATTTCCGCCGAGAGCTCTGACGGCCGTTTCCATAACTATTGGTCCCTCTTGAATAGGTTTAGAGATACCTTGCTACTACAGGTGTTATTGGGCAGATTTATCTACTGGAAAACGTCACGTGGGAAATCTGCTTAGTTTACGCAGCCCCTGCGTGACGGACTTTTTCTCATCGGATTTTTATATAGCAACAGAGATGGTGTGTCATACCAGCACGTATGAAATCTGCATAGTTTTTATTAAGCAACCCCTGCTTAGTTTTCACAGCACCTGCTGTAGCTAATTTATTTGAAAGCTTCTTCCCTTCCAGTATACGAAAGTTTTCTGAAATTTTCAGTAAGGGGCTTGTGGATTTATGTAATTTTTTCATTTATTCCTTCGAGCTATTTACATCGGAGGATGAAATGGAATTTCCAAATATTAAAAGGAATAAAAATGTTATAATAAGAACTAAAATGTAGGGAGTGAGAGATAAGAGAGAGAGAGAGAGAGAGAGAGAGAGAGAGAGAGAGAGAGAGAGAGAGAGAGCGAGAGAGAGAAAGAGAGAGAGAGAGAGAGAGAGAGAGAGAAGAGTGAGAGGTTTAATAAGGAGAGTGGTTCTCACGGCAATGGAGATGTCCCATGGATTTACATCTCTAATCAAATGGAAGGTTTGTGTTCAAGATGCCGGCTCATTGTGAGATTGTGGGACTTAGTGGATTCTGGGGGAATATCTGTCAAGGAATCTATCTCCAAGGAGTCCTTTTCATTTTTTGTTCCACTAACATTGTGCAAGCAACAGTTACAACAGAAGTCTACACACTCAAGAGGTCAATTCGATTATTTCCTCGCCCATATCGAGAAGTCATAAAAAACGTGAAAAAAAAAACCTGTTCACACTCTGACGAAATACACTGAATTAATGCAATCCCTCCGATGAAGTTTTTACAGTCCAATAAATTCACAAATCCTCCCTATTAAGATATCAGACCAAAAAATATTCTTCCAAGGTCGATAGATGAGAAATGAATAAAATATCGCCTTCTTATATATTTCTCACTCGACATGTTTCACGTTCTTAGGGGCGCCTCTTCAGGAGTTTTAAAAATATTCTAAAACGAGCTGACTTTGTTATCAAGGCGGTGACGTCAAGACAAGAGCTGCAATACTAATCAGCTGATTACATCGATCCATTAAATATCTGAATACATTACTCCCTCGAAATAAATTATATAAAATGTTTTGATTAATTCCTTCAACAAGACTACATCTAAAAGTTATATACGACATAAGCATTCCAATGGGCAGGGTTAAAAACTGTCATAGAATTCAATTTATAGTAAATGTAATTTGCAATATTATTGTATTCTATACAAGTTTTCGATCCGACCCATAATAACAGAGATATTTTGAATTTTCAAAAATCCCCCTCCCACTGTTCCGATCCCAGCCATTAACGAACTTGATCCTTGACCTTTTTACATAAAACCTATAAATTTCGAGTTTGGTAACGATCAAACAAAAATTGCAACCGCTAGAGCGTCAACAGACCAATATATATATATATTTATATATATATATATATATATATATAATTAGGCACGGACCTCATTTTCGTTTTCTACTGGGTAGAATCGACATTTGAAGAAATTTTTCGAAACTCCCATCATGAGTACGACCTCAATAGCTGGTTTCCCTTAAGGAAAATCTGCTAAAATCGGAATAGTAAAATCAAAAATTACAGAAAAGGAAAAAAAAAAACAAAAAAAACGGAAAAAGTAGGAAAGAGGCCTTTCTTTTCCCACCAGCCCGCACCACAAATTTGTTTATTTAGGATCACTATTAGTTAAGTTTAAGTGAAAAAACAAATAAACTAGTAAAAATGGAATTTTGAGTATATATGTATTTGGGCTAATAAATATTTTAAAAATTGTATTTCTTATATTAATATTATTTATGATTAGTATTATCTTGTTTTAATTAAGTACTTTACTGCGAGTAAAAATTTTGAACGTATATAAAGAACAAGCATTTAGTATCTTTTTCACGGTAAACTAGGTTCAGTTCAAAAATTGTATATCTCTAAAAGATACGGAGAAATCGGCACTTAGTTTTGTTACTTTCTAAACCTCGTTCCCCAGTCAACTTAAGTCGATTTTGATCAAGAAGGGAGATGACACAGCATTTTCAAATATGAAATATCACCATTCTAAGGCTAGTCAATTTTGAGTTATGCGAGATACGAACATTAACAATATATTCTCATACGTACACAAAACTGAAATATATTACAACATTTAACATGCAAATAAAGTCTGTGGTGTACAACAAAATTTAAAATTATACTCAACCAGCTATACACTTTTTATTTTATTTTTTGTATTATTGCTAAGTTATTTGTTATTATTACTTGTTGTTAAGGTATTTGTTATTATTACTTGTTGTTAAGGTATTTGTTATTATTACTTGTTGTTAAGGTATTTGTTATTATTACTTGTTGTTAAGGTATTTGTTATTATTACTCGTTGTTAAGGTATTTGTTATTATTACTTGTTGTTAGGGTATTTGTTATTATTACTTGTTGTTAAGGTATTTGTTATTGTTACTCGTTGTTAAGGTATTTGTTATTATTACTCGTTGTTAAGGTATTTGTTATTATTACTTGTTGTTAAGGTATTTGTTATTATTACTTGTTGTTAAGGTATTTGTTATTATTACTTGTTGTTAAGGTATTTGTTATTATTACTTGTTGTTAAGGTATTTGTTATTATTACTTGTTGTTAAGGTATTTGTTATTATTACTTGTTGTTAAGGTATTTGTTATTTTTACTTGTTGTTAAGGTATTTGTTATTATTACTTGTTGTTAAGGTATTTGTTATTATTACTTGTTGTTAAGGTATTTGTTATTATTACTTGTTGTTAAGGTATTTGTTATTATTACTTGTTGTTAAGGTATTTGTTATTATTACTCGTTGTTAAGGTATTTGTTATTATTACTTGTTGTTAAGGTATTTGTTATTATTACTCGTTGTTAAGGTATTTGTTATTATTACTTGTTGTTAAGGTATTTGTTATTATTACTTGTTGTTAAGGTATTTGTTATTATTACTTGTTGTTAAGGTATTTGTTATTATTACTTGTTGTTAAGGTATTTGTTATTATTACTTGTTGTTAAGGTATTTGTTATTATTACTTGTTGTTAAGGTATTTGTTAGTATTACTTGTTGTTAAGGTATTTGTTATTATTACTTGTTGTTAAGGTATTTGTTATTATTACTTGTTGTTAAGGTATTTGTTATTATTACTTGTTGTTAAGATATTTGTTATTATTACTTGTTGAGGTATTTACTATTGTGTTACATGTTGTTAAGGTATTTTTTGTTATTGTTACCTGCTGTTAATTTTGAAAGGGCAAATCACCTTCGATGTGGTGTCCATGAATGAATAAATAAAAATAAAAAAAGATACGAACAGACGTCAAGCCAAAGCTAGTCAAAATGGGGTCTTAACGGATAATTCGAAAATGTTTATTAGATCTCCATACTCCATATTTAACAGTTTTAGTCAAGGCTAAAGATCATATTTGTTATTGACTGAAATTGGGCTTGGAATGGTGGGGGTTTAGGGGGAAATTCTAAAATTCAAAATATCTCTGTTATTATGGCTCTGATCGTAAAATGTTATAGAACCAATCTTGTTAAACTCTAGATGTTCTACAATTGTTGTACTATGCATTTTTTCATAACTCCTGTATAAGGCTATTTTTGTTATTTTCAGTCTTTAGTTATCCTCCACCCGTCTAATCATCGGACTATTTCATATAAATAGAGAATATGTGATGAGATAAGATCACAAATGTATTATAGGAGCACGCTGAAAATCTGCTTAGTTTACGCAGCTCCCGCGTGAATAGGAAGATCAAGTTCGTTAACGACCAGGGGGAGGGGGGTTTAGAGGAGAGGATTTTTGAAAATTCGAAATATCTCCGTTACCATAGGTCGGATCAAACAATTGTATAGAACCAATCTTATTGCAAATTAAATGTGCTATAAATATTGTTGTATACATTTATTCTTATTATTTATTAACCGAAATATTTGCATTTTTCAGTTTTCAACCATCACCAAACCGCCACTTCTACTCATGTTACATAAACAATACTCTGCTACATAATTAATCACATTATTCGAAGTTTAAATACCAAAAATTGTATTGAAGAGACCTTTATTATACGAGGTACATGCAAATATGTCCTGGTGACCCCCCCCCCCCGTCTTAAGGTTTTGGACTACTAAAATTTGATTGATTGAGATAACAATTATTCTGATTCATTATTAATTACAGTACTAGATATAGTAAATAGTTCTCAATAAAATTAATATGTTATATTCTGATATATTTGAATAATTGTTTTTCTTTCCAGTTAGCAGACCCGTTTGTTTACATTTCTATCCTAATGCTCCCTGTCGGGAGGTTATTGAAATTGGATGAAACATTTCTTATTTCCGTTAGTATTTATTCACGGTGGTGTTGTGTAAGCAGTATGTATATTTATCTATTACTAAACGTCACGTGGGAAATCTGCTTAGTTTACGCAGCGCCTGCGTGACGGGCTTCTTTCATAACTCCTGAATAAGGCTATTTTTGTTATTTTCTGTCTTTAGTTATCCTCCCCCCTTCTAATCATCGGGTTATTTCATATAAATAGGGAATATGTGGTGAGATTAAAATGTGTTAGAGCGGAAAGCGGGAAATCTGCTTAGTTTACGCAGCCCCTGCGTGACGGACATTATGCTATATGATTACTCAGATTCTCACATAGTTCTACAGCACCCATTTGCTACCTACCTCCAATGAAGCTCATACTTTTACTTGTATAACCCAATTGGAGTACCAAAGAAGACTATAATCAAAGTCTTTGTGTACTGACCGTGTGTTTATGTTTCTAGCCGACATTTCGCTAGACATATTTCTAACATCCTCATGACTCTCTCTGAGACTGAAGAGATCCTATTCAGGTGTACGATATACCTTAATAGGAACTCTTCAGACTGAAATAGAAAGAAGCCTGCCAGTACCTCAAGACTACGATTGTAGTATTTACAAGGACCTTGGAAATCTACGAGTATCATGAAGAAATAAAACTTTGACATTTCTACTTTACGTTATTTGTATAACTGATCGCAATTGTAGCAATCGTAATAAACAAATAAAATAACAAATTAACGTTATTCATGGACTACCCCAATGTCTAAGAGACCAAACAGGCTTTAACTAGGATATTTAATAAAATACAAATATCGCGGGGGACGATAGAACAATTCTGAAAAGAAATAAGAGTAATATAGCTAAAGAAAAGTATAAAAAGTTGGGAATTATTAAAAATAAAGGTTTATTTAGGTTTGGAGTGGGTGAGCGGGACAATTTATTACGGGTGGTAATCCCTCCCCCACCCCCACAACCCCTTACCGACGACAGTAGCGCACTCTATCTGCATTTTCCTAAATTAAAACCGAAATACCACCCACATCGGGATTGCTCTCTATTACATTTTTGGGTACTGCAATAACCTTCCCTAACTTTCACCTCATACATTAGTAGAGTATATTAGTGTCTTGAGCCATAAGGTGAAAAATAATAATCTCTTCATATAATTGTTTATTTCATCTCCGAATGTCCACACTCCTTCTCCACACTAACTCAGACAAAAAATTTATTAATTACATTCTTCTACTCATTACTACTAATTAACTAATTAAAATTTTTGTTCTACTCGGAGCCGTCAACTCTACATTAAAAAATAACCCTTATATTATAATCTATGATAATATATTATATAACGTAAATATAATTGGCTAAAAACATTTTTGCACGCCGTTAGAAATCAAAGACTATCTGCAACCGGCAATTCTACTCATTTTATTTTGGATTAATCTAATTGATATTAAATTAATTTTATTTCATATTGAATTAAATGTAGTAATACCAACATCAATCAGAATGCTTTTAAACATTTTATTTAAAATCTATATTGTGTCTTAAAAGATTTTATGATAAATATTTCTTAAATATCTCAATTTTTTTAAGTACAAAATAATCATAACTTTAACTTTGGAAATGTGCAAACTTTGGATAGGAAAAACAATACATTAAAAAAAATGTTCACCGCAGAAAATAAGGATGCAATAAATGAGGAAAAAGAATTGAAATATTATTATCAGGAACTTTTGTATGACAAAATATAGGTTATAAATAAAACGTTTAATGCATTCTAATATCTGTCTTATTAGAGTTATTTCAATGTCAAATAAAGTGAATTTTATTTCAATCAGACTCTTATTAAATAAAAATAGCTAGCAAAACTTGCGACCGCTAGAGTAGGATAGATGGACAATAGCTGATTTCCTTTAAGGGAAATACATCTAATAACGATAGTCTATTTTAAAAGGTAAAAAGAAAATATAGTTGAAGGTTAATAATGACAGATTCATTATTAACAAAAACAACTTCAACGTTTCTTACAATCTAGGAGGTAATCTAGGCGGTAATGAGGCATGCAATCTCATCCAAGTATATTTTTTTAAACTTTTAAAATAGACATATGTTATTAAATAACGATATGATAAATCACTAATAATATCAATGAGTAACTTAAAAAATACCCTAAACCTGGTATGTCTAAGTTGGTTTCAAGTCTTGTTGTTACTAAGGGAGACTTGAGAATAGAAGACGCTTGCTTCGTTGGAATAATTCAGAAATGGCTTCAACAGTGTGTCTGTTGGAAAATCTGCTTAGTATACGCAGCCCTTGCTCTGCACTACCGAGTCCCTTGAGCCCTTCAAGTTGCCCTGATAAATATTCCAGAGCTAAGCATGTTCGGCCTACTGCCCACGTTGCATTATGCAGGACCGTCCTGGCGGGACATTGTCGAGTCTGTCTACTCCTAGATCCTAGACAACGTTAGACCACAATCAGATCGGATTCGATTTCGACTTCGAGATTACACTAATAGCACTTGCGAATGACCTATGGCTGAAAACACCAAAGCAAAAAAAGTCTGTCACGCAGGGGCTGCGTAAACTAAGCAGATTTCCCACGTGACGTTTTACAATAGAGAAATCTGCCTAATAACAACTGTAGTAGTAAGAAAGCTCTAAACCTAAAACATTATTTAGGGCGTAATAACCCAGTAGTTTCTAGCCCCAAAAAACAGTTAACCTAACCTCTAAACCTATTCACGAGGGACGAATAGTTATGGAAACGGCCGCCAGAGCTCTCGGCGGAAAGTCCGAACATAGCCTACTGGTGACCACACGCAGATTACAAATGCAAATATCTCGGTTAATATTCAAGATAGAGAATAAATGCATATAACAATATTTATAGTACATTTAATTTGCAATAAGATTGGTTTTATACAATTTTTCGATCCGATGCATAATAACGGTGTTATTTCTAATTTTTGAAAATCCCCCCTCTAAACCCCCCTCCCACTGGTCCGATTTCAGCCGTTAACGAACTTGATCTTCCTTTTTACATAAAACGATTAAATACCGAGTTTGGTGACGATTAAACAAAAATTGCGACCGCTAGAGTGTTAACAGACATATATATATATATATATATATATATATATATATATATATATATATATATATATATATATATATATATAATTTTGAACGGACCTCATTTTCGTCATCTCCTGGGTAGGATCGATGGACATTTGAAGAAATTTTTCGAAAATCGCGTCATGAGCACGACCTCAATAGTTGATTTCCCTTAAGGGAAATCTGCTAAAATGATTTCTTAAGGGCAGCCATACAGATTTGAAGGGAGAGTGAAGTGGTCAGCTTGGCACGTACCCTTCCTCACTAATTTATCTCTGAACACCAAAAGCACGCATTGTCTATTCAAGTGATTGATTGGCGCAAGAAACGCTCAGCTTTTAATAATAATTTATGTAAAGAAATTCTTAATGTTTCTAGTACAAAATATTACTTACGTAAAAAATACGCATCAAGATATTCGCAGATCTCCCATATGGGCAATTAGCTATAGCAGTTTTACTCATGAAGCAATTTGTGAAAAATGACTTATAATATCCATCGATCCAACCTAGTGGAAGGCCAAAAAGTTGGGATGACTGTTAACACTCGCTGTCGCGAGATTTTTTTTTTATTTAATTTGTGCTTGATCGGTACACGTGTTATGTAAAACTTAAAATCATGTTCGTAATTGGCAGAAACAGCAAATTTGGTTGAGAGTGAAAAACCGAAAATTGGACATACCTTCGTTATAATGATTCTGATCAAAAAACCATATAACCAATTTTGTTACAAATTTAATTTATTGCCAATGTTGTTTTATGTTTTTGAAGTGAAAACTTCTTTAGGCACGTTGTGCACCCCGTAAGGAAGCATTTGCGGGAGAGGAAAAAAGTATGAAATCGCGACACCGCCACCGCCACCGCTAGTACTCAACTCAAAGCTAAAGGAGCTTCTTTTCTTCATAACTCCTGAACCAAATTAACTAGAGTGTTCGTTCGCATACCATTTTAAAGAGGACAAAACCAGCACCATTTCGTTCACAGATACTATATATCTACCATTTTTACTTTTCCCTAGATAAATTTTT
>JADPXZ010000118.1:0-12079 GCA_019009955.1 Riptortus pedestris
TAAATAAGCTTTGTTCTATGATATTTGATCATATAGGAAGCCGTGATGCTATAGAGGTTGTTGATTGATGCGTTGTACGTATATATGGTCAGGTTAGAAGGCGTGTATTCTTTGATGGACAGTATGAGCTTTACTAAATTACATATGAGATACATTGTAGGCTTATATTGGACAGATAAACTTTTTTCTAGTAAGTGGGACATAATTGGAAGCGTTGTATTCTATTATGTTGACTATGTAACTTGGATTGCTATGAGAAGCTGGGAAATTTAAAGGGCTGGTATCGTTATGTTAAAGTTATTACAGGTGTTTCTAATAGTTGACAATAAATGCTTTATTCGTTAGAGTTTTCAGAGCATGGCGTATCCAATTAGAGGGTCTAGGAGAAGTACTGGATGCGCATTGATTTTGACAGTTTAAGAACTGTTATTCTGATAGAGATTTACAAATTACTGGTTGCGAGTTATTGTGTACAGGAATGGAGTGGTAAGTCTATATTGAGGTTTACATATAGGAGTCTGTAGGCTTTATATTTTACATATTGAACGTTTTATCTGAAATGGGGTGACATTTTACAGTGTATTCTATATAGGGTTTGACTGGAAAAACCGTGTTTCTTGTGTAGGGGTGACATAGAGTAGCTTGTATTCCGATATAGTTTCTGTTTAGAATCAGGGTTTCTATATAGAGAGTTTGGACATAAGAGAGCGTGGATAGACTATATATTGACATATAAAATGCGTTTTAATTAATATATTGGACTTAATAGATCGTTTTTTCTAGAGAGTTTTAAGATTTGTACGTGTATTCTTTAATTTTCATATAACTTGAGCTATATATGGGTTGAGACAGTATATATCCTTTGTGCGTATTAATTGTTTGGACTGTAGAGGATTGCTTGTATCTTTAAGTGGAGACATATTGAGCCGTGAGGTCTATAAGTTTGACATTATTTGGCGGTTATTCTAATTGGTGGACTATTAGTTATCGGTAGAGTTATGTACAATAGAAGCGGTTTGGAGCTTTAAATGGGACAGAAGATGGCTTTATTCTTAAAGGTTGTCTGGAGAGATAGCTTGTTTCGTATTTTTGAATGAGATAGCGGTTTATTCTATTTGTTGGGAAGTATTTCGAAGACCTTGTATTCTATAATGTTTGTAGGATCATTCGGTGTATTCTTATGTGTTGACATGATACATAGCTGGGAGCGTATATATTGTGACATATAGAAGCTTGATGCTAATATTGACATAAGACGTGGTAATTCGATAGATTTCATATTACTGTTTGACTAGTATTGGACTGTGTAGAAACGCTTGTATTCTGTGAGGCGGTGTTCATATAAAGCTTTTCTAATTGGTTACTGAAGTTCTTTATCTATAATGACATAAAATCGCCGGGTGATTCGAATTGTTAACATATTAGTAAGGCGTTGGGTTTGACTAATATCTTGACTCTAGAGTACTTGTAGTTCTTTTTAGTGGGTAAGTAAAGAACTTTATTTCTATCTAGGTTTATCATTTAATCGTGATAGATGATTGGATATGGATAAGAGTAACGTTTAGAAGTTGGATTTTTGGATCAGTAGTAACGTGAGCTTCTTATAGTGTAGATACTGATTAATCGGTGTATTCTAAGTGGTTTTCAGTATTATTGTGTGCTGTATTGGAGTACAGATAGATAGCTATTCGTTGATATGTCTATATAGTTGAGTGTAGATTGTGAGGTGTACTGTATTGAGAGCGTTATTATATTTAGTAGAACAGATAGAACGTTTATCTATATTAGTGTTCATTTATTGACAGTGTATTACTAGATAGTGAAGTAGAAAAACATTGTTGCTATTAGAGTTGTCAAATTTGAGTACTTGTTTTTGCTTTATACGGTTCATTTTTGAGCGGTGTATGCGATATATTTGCTCAAAGATGACGGTTCGTTGACTAGTACAGATGTAGACTTGTTTGTACTGAGATGTTCTGATAGTTACGTATCGATATAGTTGTGATCGTATATTAACGGGTTGCTATATTAGCGTTTGCCGTATATGTTAGCTAGTTTGTTTTAGATAAGTTAGAGGGTGTAATTTTAGGTGGTACTATGAAGATCTGGGTGAGAATTTATTTGACTATGTAGCGTTTTTTCGAATTGAGGGGGTCTTTAATGTCGTTTGTATGCAGTTTATAGTGTACAGTTAGAGATCGGGTTTTCGCTATGGTGTGACAGTTTAAAGCGTATGTATTTCAGTTTTTTGACATTTAGAAGGCGGTTGTAGATTTTTAAATGTTGTTACGTTAATTCGTTATAGGTGTAAGGTAAAAGAGGTTCTGATGTTGGACTGTACATTGAGTGTTAGAAAGTGGTTCATAATGCGGTGATATCAATAGATGTTTGACATAATGATCTAGCGGGATGCGTGTGAGAGTTTTTTATTAGAACGTGGTGTCGGTTATGGTTCAGTTTTAGCCGGGTTTGAGAGAGAGAGCGGAAAGTATATATGAGGTGTGCGTTTGTTGTCTGATAGTAGAGTTTGGACTATATTGGTGTATATACAGTAGTTAAGTTGTGATGCTTGATTTGACATTTGTATACGTGTATCCTTTAAGTTGTCTTTTTGAAGCGCGTGTAAGCTATACGTGGTATGTATAAAGCTTGAGAGATTGAGTGGGAACAGGAGAATTGCGAGTGTTGCGTTTAGTTGACATTAGGAATCGGTATTCTATTATGGGACTGATTTTGCGGGATGATTTTTGCAATTGGGCTGTTGATTTGTCCTCATACCCGGTAACACGAACTATCACCGCCAATTAGACAGCTCTCGACGAACGTTAGTTTGTAAGATTAGGAATGTTTCTATAAAGATGAAAATTTTGTAAACAGGTATTATGACACTATTTAATAGGGAATGATTGACTCACTTATTGTATTATTACGACAAATGAAGTTTATTAGTTTGTGGAACAAGTGTTGTTTTTATAGCATTTTGTTATATATTACTACTGGGTATTACCTAGACAATTTAGAGGTTGTGAATTGTCTTAGTTTGGTAGGATCAAGTGTGTGATTAATTGTGTTGGGTATAGTTGAGGTGGTAGTGTATTGGGGGATGAATACGTTAGTTATTATGGGGATGGAGCGATATTTAATAACTACGAATCACACCGACATAGGTCACCATTGTAAACACGGTTATTAGTTGACAGGGAGGGGTATTGTTTCATCTTAATGACGTGGTTGAGGGTTACGTTATTAATTTGGAGTAAGGAGTGTACGTTTATGATATTTTGTTATTTGTATATGGGGATAGTAAGATGTGAGATTTGACATTAAGTGTGAGTTATTGGTAATTGGGGGATAATTTGGGATGATTGGTGTTATCTCCTTTTGAGGATTTCCACGGTGGATTTTATTAAGATTACGGGTGAGTGTGGTATGTTAGTTTGATAAATAGTCCGATCGCTGAGGAGTAATTATAATGTGTTAAATATGTTGTGGTATAGATGTTTGGGATCGAAATAATGATTTTTTATCAGTAGTGGGGGTGGGGGGGGGGGGGGGTGGGCATTTGTATAGAGGAAGGTGGACGTAAGTGTGGTTTTGGATTTTAATTGGATTTAGAATTTTTACTATTATTATTTTTGTATTAATGGTTGGTAGTAAGGCAAGAGGGGTAATTTTGGTCTACTTAAAGATTGAGTATATTATTTAATGTGGGTTCTGTAGTAGGATTTATTTGTTGATTGATATGGGGTTTTAAGAAGTTATTAAAAAATTTATGGTGGGAGTTTATTGATGTGCAAGAAGGGGTTAATTTGTTTTATGGATTTTTTGGGTTTTTGAGTGTGTTGGGTGGATGTGTATAGGTGTGATGTTAGTTGTTGTTTTTAATTAGATTATTGGATATATGGTATATTTATGGTAATTAAGGGGAGAGGATGACGGTTTTTAGTTTTTCTCATTATTGGTTTATTTGTGAGTTTATTTTGTTTTATGGGTTTTTATGTGGTTCGGTGTGTTGGGTTTGTATTGTTTTTTGTGGTTTGTGAGATGATTTATTGGGGGTGAATTTTTTTTGGTGATTATGTTATGGGGGGAAAGTTTTGTTTAGTGGGTTTGATTGTGGGGGTGGGTTTAAGTTTTTGGGATTGTTGGATAGTGTGGGTTGGGAAAGTGTTAATGTTGTAGGTTTTTATGATGGTATTTTTGTATTTGTTAGAGTTTAGGGTGTGTAGTTTTGGGGTTTATTTTGGTGTGTTTGGTTGGGGATTTGTGGAGATTGTATTGGGGATGATAGATGTGTTATTGTTGGGAGGTTGTGTCGTTTGAAGATAAAGAGTTTAAAAAAGAATAGAATGGGATAAGTATTAGGTGAGGATTGGGGTTATTTTAGTAGTTTGGGATGAAGATTTATGATTTACTTTTAGAAAGTGTAGTTATGTATTGTGTGTTGTTTTTTTTTGAGTTTTGTGTTGATATAGGGGTTATTAAGATGGAATAGTAGTTGGTTGAGTGTATGTGATGTTTTAGATTTAATGCCGATGGTGTGAGTTAAATTGTGATGGAAAGTTTTTGAGAGTATTGACGACAATGGCGGAGTTATTATTGGAAATAGTTGGGTATTTTTTTGTGTTATGTATTAATTATGGTAGTTTAATTATTTGTTAGATGTTTGTGTATTTGTATAAGTTTGTGTTATGTTTGGGTTTGTATGTTTGGTATTTTTTGAGGGTGGGTGTATTGGGGGATATCGGTGTTATTATTGGTTGGGAGTTTTGAGAAAAGAGTTTAAAAAAAAATAGGGAATTGGGATAAGGTATTAGTTGGGTGGGTATGTATATAGTTTGTGAGTGGTTATGATTTATTTTATAAGGAAGTTGAGTTATTATGTGATGTGTGTGTGTGTTTGTGTTTGTTGTGTTTTTTTTGTTAGTTTTTTGGGTAGTAATGGGATGAGAAGTAGTTGATAATGGGTTTTGGGAATTTAATGATGGTTCATAAAATGTAGTGGAGGTTTGATTTGTGAGTATTTTAGTGTAGGGTGTTGTTAGGTTTATTTTTTGTATTGGGTGAATGGTGGTGGGTTATGGATTTAATGGTGGTTAGGGATTTAATTGATGGGGAAGGGATATTGGGTTAGATTATTTGAAAATTAGATAGGGAGTAGGTTGTATGATGATGATTGTTATAGAATAATATGAATAATGAGTATGATTTTGTAATAATAGTGGGTAAGGGGATTGTGGGTGGTGGGGGGGGGATTGGTATGTTTTTTAGTTATATTATTTTGGTAAGTGTTTTTAGTTTTAGAGGTTTGTTGTTTAAGTATATTTTGGATGTGTGTATTATTTTGAATATTGTGGAATTATGTGGTGTGGTGTCGTTTATCTAGTAGTGTGCGGTTTTATGGTATACGAGAGTAGTTAATGATAGATATGTAGGTAGTGAATGACCGTGAAGGAAAGAGGAAAGTAATGATATAATGGAGATGTATTATGTGTAGATTGTTATATGATGTTTAGGAGGAGAAATGATTAAGTCTAGAAGTGATGATGTGGGTGAGGTGAGTGGAAAGAGTATGATTTTGGGAGGGATGGTTTTTTGGTGGGTTGGGTGTTGTTGTTGGGGTATTTATTGGGAATGGTGTGGGGGGTGGTTAAATGTATATGGTTTGATATAGTAGGATTTGGGTTAGGAAAAGTGTGTGGGGGTTGTTGTGAGGTGGGAGGGTTTTTTGGTAGTGGGTAAGTTTTGTTTTTTTGTTGTTTGAAAGATAATTGTTAGTTTAGTAATTGGATGAGTTTTTGTAGGTTTAGATAAGTATTTTTGTTTTAGTTTTTTAAAGGTGAGTTAGGTATATTTTGGTTTGTTATATCGGTTATATTGTGGATTATTGGGAGTTTATGGGGTAGATATCATGTTTTATTGTGGTGTTTTGTTGGATATTGTAGTTTGTTTGTGTGGTTGAGTTGATTAAGGGGATTATAGGTTGTTTTGTTTAAGATTGTGAAGTTTGTGGGTGTGTTTTTTGGATTTTATTATTGGGGTTATTAAGTGGATTATTTGTTAGTTTTATGTAGAATTAGATGTTGTAGTTTTGTTGGGGATATTTAGTTTTTTTTTGTTGGGATTGGATTTAAGGGGCTTATAGGTTGTTTTTTTGAATTGTAGAGTTGGTGGTGTTTTGTGATTGTTATTATGGGTGTATGATGTGGATATTTGGGATTTTATGGGGTTAGATATTCGATGTTTATTTGGGTGGGGGATTGTAGTTTTTTGTTTGTGATTGGATTTAAGGGATTAAGGTGTTTTTTTTTTTAATTGTGTATAGTTGTGGGCGTGTGTTTTTTGATTTGTATTTTGGTTATGATGTGGATTATTTGGGGAGTGTTATGGGTAGAATAGTTTATTTGGTGTGGGGGTGTGTTGGTTGTTAATTAGTTTTTATTGTTCTGCTACTGATTTACTTTAGAGGGCTAATCAGGTTTCGTTTTTTTTAGAGTTGAGATGTTGTGTATTGTTTTTTTGGGATTTTGTATTATTGGTTATAATGTGGTATTCAATGGGGAGGGATAAATGTGTTCGAGAATTATCAGTTGAGGTGTGTGGGATTGGTGGGGGTGTATTAGTTTTTTATAATGTGAGATCATTGGTGGAGTGTGGGTTTCTAGTTTTTAGAGTTTTAAGGGTTGTGGGATATGTTTATTTGGATGTTTTATTATGGTTATGATTGTGTATTATTTGTGGGAGTGTAATGGGGTGAGAAGATGATATTTTTATTGTGGGTTGGGGGGGTTGTTATTAGTTTGTATTTTTATAGAGTATTAGTTAAAGATTATAAAGTTTAGTTAATTTAAGTTTGAGATGTTGTTGGTGTAGGTGTTTTTTTGGGGATTGTATTATTGGGTGTATGATAGGTGAATATTGGGTTGGTGGGAGTGTATGGTATAGATATGATATTTGTTATTTGGGTTGGGGGTGGTTTTAGTTTTGTGATTAAGGGATTATGGATGGGTTTTTGTGAAGTGTATAGGAGTTGTTGTGTATTGTGTTTTTATTGATATATGGGTTGGATGATGTGGGATTATTGTGGGGAGTGTTTTTAGGGTAGAGATAAGATTTGTAAGTTTTGTTGGGGGGGTGTTAAGTTTGTTTTGGTATAGAGGGGTTGTTTAGTTAAGGAATATAAGGTTTTGTTTTTTTATATTGTGAAGGGTGTGGGTTTGTTTTTTTGGATGTTGATTTATGGGTGAAGATTGGATTATTAGGTGGGAGGTTATGTGGTGAAGTATTGGGGTTGATAGGGGAAAGATTTGTGTTAATTTTTGGGAGTTGGGAGGGTTTTTTAAGTGAATATTATTGGTAGGTAGTTGGTATTATTGAAATTTGTGGTGAGAATTTGTGTATTTTTTATGGGTTTTAATTGATGGTGTTAGTGGGGAGAGTATGGGGTGTGTAGGTAGAGTAGGGGTTTGTGTTTAATGGTGTGGATGGGGGAGGGTTTGGAGAGGGGGTGGAGTTAGAGTTATTTTAATTTGTGAAAAGGTAGTGTTGAGTTGTTTTGGGTTGTTTAAGGGAGGAGGTTAGTGGGTGAAGTATTGGGGGGGGTTATAGGAGAGTGAGTTATGTTAATTGTGTAGGGAGGTGGGTTGGGGGGATATATAGTGGATTAAGGAGTGGGTTAGGTGAGTGATGTATTTTTGGAATTGTGAAAGGTGGTGTAAGGTGTTGTTTTGGGTGTTTAATTGAGGGGGTTAGGGTAGAGTATGGGGGAGATGGTGGGGTAAGTTTGTGGGTAGTGTGAAGGAGGGGGATTTGTTTTTGAGTTTTTGGTTTGTGGGGAGGAGGGGGTGTTTAGGATATTGTGACTTATTGGTGGGACTTATTTGAGGTTAAAGGGGGTATGAGGGGGGTGAGTGTGGAAAGTTGAAAGTGGGTTATAGGGGATATTAATAAAAAGAAATGAAGAAGAGAGCATGAGTCAAAGAGAGATAGAGAGAAAGGGGACGAGTAGTAATAGAAAAAAGAAATGGTATTGAGTGATAAGATGTAGTAAGCTGATTTATAATGTTTATGGTTGATATAGGGATAATTTATAGGGGTTGTGGAGGTGGGTGGTTTGTTTTTTTTTTTTTGAGTAATAAATTTTATTATTTAATTGGGAAGTAACAGTATTTTTTTTTTGTTAAATTTTGGAAAGGGGGTGATGGGAGGGGGGGGGTGATGGTGATGGTTCGGGGGATGTAGTTTGTTGTATTAAAAGGGAAATGGAATAAGGAGTATAAAAGGGTTTGGGGTTAAGGGGAGTTATGTAGGAGGGGGTGTTAAAAAGGGGTTAGAGATTTGGGTGGGGGGTATGTTTGGGGGGGGTGGTAGTGTTTATGATGTAGGTGATTTGGGGATAGGGAGTGTTGTGGGTGAGTGGTGTAATTTGTTTGGGGGTTAGGATTATTTTGGGTGAGGATGTGTTTATAGTGGGGGTTATGTATTTTGGAAGATAGAGTTTTAGTTTTTTGATTTTGAGAATTGTGGATTTGTTTTTGTTTATATGTTATTATGGGTGTGGTTAGGGTTGGTATTTAGTGGGAGTTATTGTGGGAGGTAATAATGTTGGTAGTCTGTGTTTGGGATTTATTGGGGGTTGGTTAGGTTGTTTGCGGGGTGGTTTATATTGGTGGGGGTGTGGTATAGTTTGGATTCGGAGCGTAGTGTTTAGTTTTTGATTTGTGAGAAGTTGTGATGTGTTATGTTTGGTGTGTTATTGTGGGTGTATTTGTTGGATTGATTGGGAGTGTATAGGAGTGAAGGGAGTTGTTAGTTGTTGGGGTTTGGGGAGTAAGAATAGGGGAGAAAGATATGGGATGGATGGGTTAATTTGAATGGATTTTTGGTGGGGTTTCTAGACGTTATAGATTATTTTTGGGTGTTACTTAGTGGGATTGTTGGAGTTTTGGGGTGTTTTTGTGGTTTTTATTGTTAGTTTTGAAGTTGTGATTTTTTATTGTTTGGGTTGTTATTGAGGTGGTTTGGGTTGGGATAGTTTGGGGGTGAATGTTTTGGATGATTTTAGAGAGGTATTTAGGGATTTGTGAACGGGTTTAGAGTGTTTTTTGTTTTTAATTGAGTAGATTTGGTTTGGGAGTGTTTGTGGGTGTATGTGAGAGTAGGTGGTGGTTAATTGTGGATGGGGGTTAAGAATATATTGGGATATGGTTTTAGGGTAAGGGGGTTTTGAGAGGTGGGTAGTTGAAAAGAGTATATAAAGGGGGGGGATGGAATATGAGGAGGTGTAGTGTGAGGTAGTTATTAGAGGGGCATTGGAAAATATAAAGATATGAAAGATTTTTAGTATTAGTTTTTTTTTTTTTAGGTATTTAGATATTATGAGGTATTTTATGATGGTAAGTTTGGGTTAATTATGGTTTATTTTGTGAGGATAAATAATTTAGTTATTGGAAAAATTGTTATTTTGGAAAATGGTAATATTGTTGTTTGATTTGAGATTGTGATGTGTTTGTGTGGTTTTGTATTGTGGTTTTTGGGTTGGATGTTGTGGGGAGGTGATGGGAATGAATAATGTTTTATTGTAGTGTGGATGTTAGTGATTTAGGGTTTTTGATGATTTTTAGGGAATTTTTTGTGTGTATGGTGAGAGTAGGTTGGTTAATTTGGTTTGGGTGGGGGATGGAGATATTTTATTTAGTGTTTTGGATTGGATTGTTTGGGGGGTATTGGGGATGAGTAAGGTGTTAGTGTGGTTTGTTGGGGTTGATTGGGTTTTGAGGTTTTTGGTATTTTTAGATTTTTGGGAAGTGAGTGAGATGGAAATATGGATTAATGATTTTGGGTTTAATTGAGTGAGTGTTTGGATGTTGGTGTGTGGTGAAGTAGTTGTGTAAGGTGATGGAGGAGAAGATAGTTTAAGAATAAAGAGTAATATGTGGATGTAAGGTTGTTGGTAAGTGAATTAGTTGGTTAATTTGGGTGGGGAGTTGTATAAGTGTAGATTGATTTGTGGGGTTTAATGTAGTGGGGGAGTGTTTTGGTATGTTGGGTATGGGTGGAAGAGGTGTAATTGGGTGGGTGGGAGTGTTATTTATTGAGGGGTTGGAGTGATTATTTTAGGGTGATTTATGGGGGAGGTGGGGTGGGATTTATGTTGTGTTGTGTTTTTAGTTTATTTGGTGTATGGGGTTGTGTTGTTTATATATTTAGGTAGTGATTGTATATATTGTTTATTTTGTTTATGGGTGTTAATATTTGATGTGGTTAGATTTAGTATGATTTTGGATTGTGTGTGTTTTTTTGGGTATGGTGGATGTAGATTTTATGTATAAGTGGATTTATTATTTTTTTATATTATAAGTGTGGGGGGGGGGGGGGGATTAAGGAGTAGGGATGGTGTATAGTGGGGGGAGGATTTTTTATAAGAGAAGGAGTTTTAGAAAGGGTATAAGAAAGGGAAAGGAGATTAAGGAATAGGTAAAATTTATAGAATTTTATTTGAATAGTTTAAATTGAGAATTTAATTAAGGTAGAAGTATAGTTATAGGAAAGAAAGGAAAAATTGTAGATTAAGGGGATTATTAAAGAAAAAAGGGGGATTTTTATTGGATGTGTATTAAAATTTTTTTGGATTATGTTGTATATGAGGTTGGATAGGGTTTTAGTTGGGTGTTAGAGAGTTTGTATTTATTTTTTTGGAAGTGTTATTATTGGGTTATGATTTTTATTATTGGGGAGTGTTATGGGGTAGAGATAATGTTTTAGTTTGGTTGGGGGGTGTTAGTTGTTTTTTATAGTTGTAAAAGGATAGAAAGTTAGTTTTTTAAGTTGTAGAGGTTTGTATGTTTTTTTATGTTGTAGTATTGGGTTGTAAATGGGATTTATTTGGGATGAATGGGTAAGATTAATTGGTATTGTGGTTGGGTATTGTAGTTTGTATGGTTTTGGTGTTTGTTTATTAAAGAGAAGTGTAGGATTTAAGTGTTGTTATTAAAGAGAAGTGTAGGATTTAAGTGTGTGTTGTATTAAAAGAAGTGTAGGATTTAAGTGTGTTTGTATTAAATAGAAGTTGTAGGATTTAAGTGTGTGTTGTATTAAAGAGAAGTGTAGGTATTATAAGTGTGTTGTTGTATTAGAAGAGAAGTTAGGATTTAAGTTTTGTATTAGAAGAGAAGTTGGATTAGTGTGTGTATTAAGAGAAGTGTAGGTTTAATTGTGTTTATTAGAAGAGAAGTGTATTGGATTAAGGAGTTGTTATAAAAGTTTAGGATTAAGTGTGTTGTTTATTAAAAAGTGTAGGATTAAATGTGTTTTTATTAAAGAGAAGTTTAGGATTTAGTGTGTGTTGTATTAAAGGAAAGTGTAGGGATTTAAGTGTGTTTGATTAGAAAGAAGTGTAGGATTTTAAGTGTGTTTGTATTAAAAGAGAAGTGTAGATTAAGTTGGTATAGAAGAGAAGTGTAGGATTTAAGTGTGTTTGTATTAAAGAGAAGTGTAGGATTTAAGTGTGTGTTGTATTAGAAGAGAATGTTAGGATTTAAGTGTGTGTTTTATAGAAGTAGAATGTAGGGTATTTAAGTGTTTGTTGTATTAAAGAATTGGAGTATTTAATGTTTTTATAGGAAGAGAAGTGTAGGATTTAAGTGTGTTTGTATAGAAGAAATGTAGGATTTAAGTGTTTGTTAATTAAAGAAAGGTAGATTTAATTGTTTTATTAAAGAGAATGTAGGAATTAAGTGTTTGTATTTAGAAGAGAAGTAGGGGGATTAAGGTGTGTTTATTTGAAGAGAAGTTAGGGAAATTTTAAATGTTTGTATTAAAGAGAATAGGATTTAATTTTTTGTATTAGAAGAGAATTTTAGTTTTTAATGTTTTGTATTAGAAATAAGTGTTGGTGGAAAGGTTTTTAAGGTGTGTTTTTAAAAAAATTTTTTTAAAGAGAAGGTTTTTATTTTAAAAATTTTTTGGATTTAAAAGAAGTGTTTTAAAAAAAGGGGTTTTTTAAAGAAATGTTTGGGATTAAAGAAAAAGTTTTTGGGAAAATTGGGAAAGAATTTTTGGTTGAAAAAATTTTTTGAAA
>JADPXZ010000119.1:5000-12049 GCA_019009955.1 Riptortus pedestris
ATTTTTCAGTTTTTCATCCTCGAGCAAAGCCCCACTCCTGCTCGTTGTCACATATAAAACAATACTCTGTTAGATAATTAAACGCATTATTCCAAGCTTATATACCAAATATGTCTTTTGTGAGAATAGGGGGGGTTTAATTTAAAAAAAATTCCAAATATCTCCGTTATTATGAGCCTGAAAGCTAAAATGTTATAGAACCAATCTTGTTGAACTATTGATGCTCTACAATTGTTGTTATATGCACTTTTTCTCAATCGTAAATATTAACCGAGTAATATTAGCGTTTTTCTCTTAGTCTTAAAGAGTTCGCACAAGGTTAGTATCTCAGTGCTGGTCTATTTTATTTAGTTGTTCATAACAAAAATTCCAAATATCCTCCCGCATTATTATGTAGCATGAGAGTTTAAAAGTTATAGAACCACAATTCTTGTTGAACTATTTGATGCTACTTACAATTGTTGTTATATTGCACTTTTTTCTCTCCTATTCGCAAACTTATTTAACCGAGATATTAGCGTTTTTCTTAGTTTAGAGGCGTCGCACAAGGTTAGTATTCTTCAGTGCTGTACTATGTTTATTTAGTTTGTTTCATAACAAAAATTCCAAATATCCCCGATATTATTGAGCCTGAGGAGCTAAAATGTTATAGAACAATCTTGTTGAACTATTGATGCTCTACAATTGTTGTTATATGCACTTTTTCTCTATCGTAAACATTAACCGAGATATTGCCAAATTTCATTGTTTATCAATAATTCTCCTTTTTATGTTTCAGGTTCGGCAGATGTGCGAACACTTCAGGATACGCTGCTTCAAAGTCGGAAAGCTGACTTAAAATTAGTTTTTTTTTTTTTATTTTTGTATAATAAAAACAAAAGTTTAAACAAATCGTAAGTCATTTGTATTAAATATAAAACAATACTCCTTTTTGTTTATAATTTACTCAAAGAATTTAATTAATTAATTCTTCAATGCTGAACGCTGAACTAAAACGAGGGTAATAAAAGCAAAGAGTCCGTGTTCTAATATTGCTCGGTAAAAATGCCATTATTAAATATATATATATATATATATATATATATATATTTATATATATAAAATTGGGTTAACCATCTGTCTGTACATTTGATATTTTTTCTTGAATATTTCAACGATAACTTTTCGAGTTTTCACATGGACATTTTAGACCACCATAACTGCATTTTGTTTCTTTGCGGTGTTTGTTTGTTTGTTACCTTTTCACAGCAATAAACCCGGCTGAACCGAATTTTAATGAAACATCGGTATGTATATTACTACTACCCCAACTATTAGGGCCTATATTAAATTTTCTCTGAGACGAACAGGAGTGCGGGGGTTATAAGGGAGGCCTGAAATTAAAAAAAAGCTATTATTTCGTTTCCTATCGGTTGTTTCGGCAAATATGCACAGGATAAAAATGTTGTTCGTTTTTTGTTATTTAGAGTAACTTTTCTTATATTCACCTTTGTCGTATGAACAAAGATATATAACGAGTATATACACTAACCATTAAAGTGGGAAGCCTAACTGAGTTTTATCGGGCTATCGGCACTAACGTGATCTAGAACCGAATCTTAAACAAAACACTCTATATTGTGAATTAGCATTAATACCTTCCACGATTATAAGCTATATTATAAATTTTTTAGGTTTCGAACAGGGATAGTGGCGGTTATTATAACGGGAGGCGCTGAATAAAAAATTCGCGATATTTCATTTTCTATTTGTTTTTAGGCAAACTGTTGCACATAACAAAAGTGATGTTTTTTGTGTTATTTAAAATGTAGCTTTTGTTTTAAACATTAATAATTATTAAATATTTTAACTATCCTAATCGCATCTTTGAAATATCATCCAGGACAACGTCCTGTCGGGTCTGCTAGCATTATATATATATATATAATTGTTATATATATATTTATTTATATATATTATTATACTATGATATAGTTAATAGAATACTAGTATATATCATGTTGGGAAGGTGTATCAGACTAATCTAATAAGTTTAATTTTAGCATTTGATAACAAAAATTCCATTCCACAATATCTCCGTTATTTATGAGTTGAGTGTAAAATGTTATAGAACCAAATCTTGTTGACACTATTGATGTCTACAATTTCGTTGTAATATGCACTTTTTCTCTATCCTTAAATATTGACCGAGATATTTGCATTTTTCTTACTGTTCAGACTAATACATTTCAAGCATATTCTTAACAAAAAATTCCAAATATCTCGTTCGTATGACGCCTCTGAGAGTAAAATGTTATAGAGAACCCAATCTTGTTGAACTCTATTGATGCCTCCTAACAATTTTTTTTTTTTGTTTTTTTTAATAAGCACATTTCCTCATCATAAATATTAACCGACGAAGATTTGCATTTTTCTTACTGTCTCCAGACCTAATACATTTCCAGCGATTCTTAAAAGAATTCCCAAATAGCCCAGTTATTATAGGCCTGAAGTAGAAAGTTATAGAACAATCTTGTTTTGAACAATTGATGTCTACAATTGTTGTTGTATATGCACTTTTACTCTATCGTAAATTATTAACCGAGCAATATCAGACTTTTCACCCTCCTTTACTTTGCTAAAACACCAATCGGAAAAAACTCGATTCTAGATTTATTCGGGGACAACGTCCTAAACAAAATTTACTTCATTTTAAAATATGATCCGGCCCACTGTTCACGAATAAAGCTTCGACGCCTAAATATTGCTAGTCTTTACAAGAAAAAAAACTTGTTATTCACTTTATTTTTTAATTTATTTTATATATTTATAATAATAGTAATAATAAGTCATTAGCGTTTATTAATTTATAAATATTGTTATAAGCTGTGTTCTTAATTGGTTAAACAAATGGTTGTGTATTAAATAGTAATAAGGTTATTATTTATCAATCCGTTTAATTTAGGTTATTAGTTGTTAATAATTTTGTTATTTTAAATATATGTATGATCTCTTTTTAATTTTTGGTTATTTTTTTCCAGACCATATTCTTCACATCAACGTGTATAAAACACTTTGAGGTTTTGCTTAGACACATCTAGGAGAGGAGAATGTTTATTAAATAGAAGCAGATCGGCCTGTAATTATGTTGACAGCCTATTAAACAGCTACTCCGAATAGCCCACTCTAAATATCTAGCTCCAGTACACTTACTTAAAGAAGTCCTTCGGCTGGACCTAAATAGCACAATTTAGCCGATATAGCTCCAAGTCTGCATCATATTTAATGCCTGCGATTCCGATAATAAAACACGTCGAGATTTTGCTAGACACAACTAGGAGAATGTTGAATAGAAGCAGATCGGCCTGTAATTATCGTTAGACAGCTGTATACAGCTACAATAGGCCCACTCTAACTACCCTAGTACACTTCTGGTGAGGAGTCGACCAACCCCACCCAGCCTTGCAGACGAGATATCTCGTCGGAGGGAGACGAACCCCACCAAGCCTGCAGGACGAGATCTCCGTCGGGAGGAGGAGACGAAACCCCACCCAGCTCTCAACGAGATCTACTCTCGTCGGATGGAGAACGAACCCCACCAGCTCCAGGACGAGATATCTCGTCGGAGGGAGAAGAACCCACCAGCTTGCAGACGAGATATCTCGTCTGCAGGAGACGAACTCCCACCAAGCTGGCAGACGGAGATATCTCGTCGGAGGGAGACGAAACCCCACCAGTCTGCAAGACGAGATATCTCGTCGGAGGGAGACGAACACCCCCAACCAGCTCCGAGACGAGATATCTCGTCCTGAGGGGAGACGAAAGACCCCACCAGCTCCAGAACGAGATATCTCGTCGTGAGGGAGACGAAACCCCACCGAGCTGCAGACGAGATATTCTCGTCTGAAGGGAGGACGAACCCCACCAGCTCCAGACGAGGTATCTCGACGGAGGGAGACGAACCCCACCAGCTCCAGACGAGGTATCTCGACGGAGGGAGACGAACCCCACCAGCTCCAGACGAGGTATCTCGACGGAGGGAGACGAACCCCACCAGCTCACAAGACGAGATATCTCGTGTAGAGAGACCGAAACCCCACCAGCTCCAGGACGAGATATACTCGTCGGAGGGAGACGAACCCATCCAACCAGCTCTCCAGACGAGATATCCTCGTCGGAGGGAGACCGAAACCCCACCCAGCTCCAGACGAGATAGTCTGCGTCAGGAGGGAGACGAACCCCACCAGCTCCAGACGAGATTAATCTCGTCGGAGGGAGACGAAACCCCCACCAGCTCCAGACGAGATATCTCGTCGCAGCGGGAGGGAGACGAAACCCCACCAGCTCCAGACGAGAATAATACTCGTCGGAGGGTGGGAGACGAACCCCACCCCATCCCCCCCACCACTCCAGAACGAGAATCTCGTCGGAGGGAGAACGACACCCCACCAGCCTCCAGACGAGATATCTCGTCGGAGGGAGACGAACCCCACCAGCTCCAGAGCGAGATATCTCGATCGGTGGGAGACGAACCCCACCAGCTTCCAGGAGCGAGATATCTCGTCGGAGGGAGACGAACCCCACCAGCTCCAGACGAGATATCTCGTCGGAGGGAGACTAACACCACCAGCTCCAGGAACCGAGGATATCTCGTCGGTGGGAGGACGAACCCCCTACCAGCTTCCTGACGAGATATCTCGTCGGAGGGAGACGAAACCCACCGCTACCAGAGCGAGATATCTCTCGTCGTGAAAGAGGACGAACCCCCAACCAGCTCCAGGAGACGAGATCTCTCGTCGGAGGGTGACGAACCCCACCAGCTCCAGACGAGATATCTCGTCGGAGGGAGACGAAACCCGCAACCAGCTCCAGGCGAGATTATCTCGTCGGTGGGAGACGAACCCTCACAGCTCCAGACGAGATATCTGCGTCGGAGGAGACGAAACCCCACCAGTCTCCAGAGACGCCTATCTCGTCCGAGGGAGACGAACCCACAGCTCCAGACGAGATATCCGGTCGGAGGGTGGACGAACCCACCAGTCAGGACGAGATATCTCGTTCGGAGGGAGCGAACCCCACAGCTCCAGAAACGAGATATCATCGTCGGAGGGAGACGAACCCCACAAGCTCCAGACGAGATATCTCGTCGGAGGGGGACGAACCCCACCAGCTCCAGACGAGATATCTCGTCGGAGGGAGACGAACCCCCACCAGCTCCCAGACGAGATATCTCGTCGGAGGGAGAAGAGGGAACCCCACCAGCCTCCAGACGAGATATCTCGTCGGAAGGGAGACGAACGCGCCCCCCACCAGCTCAGACGAGATTATATCGTCGGAGGGAGACCGAAAACCCACCAGCTCCAGACGAGATGATCTCCGTCGTGAGAGGGAGACGAACACCCACCCAGCTCCAGACGGAGATATCTCGTCGGAAGGAGAGTAGAACCCCCACCCAGCTCCAGACGAGATTAATCTCGTCGGGAGGTGAGACGAACCCCTGACCAGCTCCGCCCAGACGAGATATCTCGTCGGAGGTGAGACGAACACACCAGCTCCAAGGACGAGATATCTCGTCGGAGGGAGCACGAACCCCACATCCCAGCTCCAGACGAGATATCTCTGTCGGAGGGAGACGAACCCCCACCAGCCTCCAGACGAGATAATCTCGTCGGAGAGAGACGGAACCCCACCTAGCTCCAGACGAGATCATCTCGTCGGAGGGAAGACGAACCCCACCAGCCTCATGCACGAGATATCTCAGTCGAGAGGGAGACGAACCCCACCAGGCTCCAGACGAAGATATCTCGTCGGAGGGGAGACGAACCCCACCCAGCTTTCCAGACGAGATAATCTACGTCGGAGGGAGACGAACCCCACCAGCTCCAGAGCGAGATATCTCGTCGGAGGGAGGACGAACCCCACCAGCTCCAGACGAGATATCTCGTCGTGGAGGGAGACGAACCCCACCAGCTCCAGACGATGATGTCTCTTCGGAGGGAGACGAACCCCACCAGCTCCAGTCGAGATATCTCGGTCGTAGGGAGACGAACCCCCACCAGTCCAGACGAGAATATCTCGTCGGAGGGAGACGAACCCCACCAGCCTCCAGACGAGATAATCTCGTCGTGGAAGGGAGACGAAAACCCCACCAGCTCCAGACGTGATATCTCGTCGGAAGGGAGACGACAACCCCACAGCTCACAGACGAGATATCTCGTCGGAGGAGGGACGAACCCCACCAGTCCAGACGAGATTAATCTCGTCGGTGAGGAGACGAACCCCACCTGCTCCAGACGTGATATCTCGTCGGAGGGAGACCGAACCCCACAGCTCCAGACGTGATATCTCGTCGGTGGGAGACGATCCCCCCACCAGCTCCAGACGAGATATCTCGTCGGAGGGAGACGAACCCCTCCAAGGCTCCAGAGAGGATTTCTCGTCGGAAAGAGACGAAAACCCCACCAAGCTCCAGGACGAGATATCTCGTCGGAGGGAGACGAACCCCACCAGCTCCAGGCGAGATATCTCGTCGGAGGGGGAGACGAACCCCACCAGCTCCAGAGGATAATCTCGTCGGTGGGAGTCGAAAACACACCAGCTCCAGAACGAGTTATTCGTCGGAGGGATGACGAACCCCACCAGCTCCCCAGATCGAAGATATCTCGTCCGAGGGAGGTCGAACCTCCAGCTCAGACGAGATATATCGTCGGAGGGAGACGATACCCCACCCAGCTCCAGACGAGATATCTCGTCGGAGGGAAGACGAAACCACCACAGCTCCAGACGGTTATCTTCGTCGGAGGAGACGAACCCCACCAGCTCCAGCGTGGTTTCTCGTCGGGAGGGAGAACGTAAACCACACCTGCTCAAGGAATCGAGATATCTCGTCGGAGGGGGACCAACCCACCAGCTCCAGACGAGATATCTCGTCGGAGGGAGGAGAACCCCACCAGACTTTTTCCCCGGGGGGCGAACCCCAAGCTTTTAGGGGGAGAACCCCGGGGGGGGCCAAACCCCCCTCCAGACGAAACCGTCGGGGGGGACCAACCCCACCAGCTCCAACAGATATC
>JADPXZ010000120.1:0-12001 GCA_019009955.1 Riptortus pedestris
AACATCAAATGTGATTTAAAACAAACCTCAACTATTTGAGAAATAAGGAAATATGTTATGTATTAACTCACTAAATTAAGGTTTTGCGTTTCTGACTTAAAATGCTTATTTTATCTGCACCATACTCCATATTTAACAGTCCTACAACACTGACTATTATATTCGTTAATGGACAAAATGTAACCTCGAAGAGGGATGGCTTTAGGGGGGAGATGTATAAATTCAATGTACCATAGTTATTATGAGTCAGGGAATAAAATGTTATTGAAAATAAAATTCTATGCAGTTGTTAATGCTTGCAAATTTATTTGTAAACGTCTTTACTGGCTCAAGATTGAAAAATAACAAATTTACGAGAGGTTTATAGTAATATAACTGTAAGGTTTTTTTATTTATTTTAGAAATGAAAAGTTAAACATAAAATAAGCAAAACAAGATACCAAAGGTATATAAATAATGTTTTTCATTAAAACGATATAGGTTTGCATTATGAAAAGACTCGAGATCTATTTATTTCAAACTTAATTTAAGTTTAAAACACATAATTTTAAATCAGAGTTGTGTAACTAATCAGTATTGTTTATTTTTTTAATAGAGCCAAGAGCCAATTAATCGGTTCAGTAAATCACTTTAATCAAATTTGTTTGGGTTAAGGTTTATTATTTCGAGATCTATTCACTGGAATAGACCAATCTGTTATTTTAAAAACAGCAAACTGGGACTATTTAAATTATCAATCCCAGAGAATATCTCCGGCTGTTGGGTTCTTGAAACATAAATACTTATATGTTATATGTGATACTCGTCACGAATTTTTATAAAGGCTGGGGTGGGGAAGTGCGGAAGAACTCTTTGTGGTTCTTGGGGGGGTGTGTGATGTGTGGTAAGGATTGGGGTTGGAATGTGGATTGGACAATGGAGTACTGTTGGGTGGGGTAGGGAATACAGGTGTGACCGAGCAAGTGGTATGATACAATTAGATTTTAGAAGACTACCCTTTGTCGTTTTAGGTAATAAAGAAAGATCAAGATGTTAGAGTTGGACTCTAAATCTGACAAGTGGGGGGGGGTTGAGAGGGGTGTGGATTTGAAAAGTGGCAAATATCTCACAATATTTGGAGGGCTGTACAGTTAAAACCGAATATGTTCTTCATTGCACTTTTCCATCTTGAGAGGTTGTGTTAAAATGCATATACGTGGATCACAGAGAACAGGATTAATGTGTATAGTTAATCTTAAATGTACTGAAGCAAGGCCCTGCCCGATCCCCACGGTCCCTTTCCCACACAGAGTTATTTGAAAAGTCGTCGGTTTCAAAAACTCAACCATTGATCAAAAAGCATCTTGAATAACTAAATCTGTTTTTGTTCGGAATCCGATAACGGACTATTAGTTTTGTACTACTGCTTCATTAAATTAAAATATGTCATGTATTTGTTAGCCATCTTGTCATTTAAAAATAATATTCATTTGTTACTTCACGTTGCCTTTTTTTACAATATCGAGAGTATCTTCAATTAGTAGATTAAGAACAGAGAAAGTATATTTGATTCCGACTCTTTCCGCCTCAGTAATAGATAGTATTCAAGAGTTAAGTAATAGGTCAACGGATTGATATATATTCTGTTGCTCTAGTATGAGCTAACGATATATTAATTTGTGTAGGCGTGAATTTAATAAGCGTGTAAATATATTCTTCAGTCCTATCCAATTCTCTGGGCATACGATTGTCGTGTTTTCTAGGAACGACTCCAGTGACTATGTCTAGATCTATATGGTCATATTTATCTTTGGTTGTGTATGTTGTTATGTAAATACTCTACTTCAAATGGTGAGAGGTCGATAGATGTCTGTGGTTCGCGCATAGATAGAACCCCAGATAATATGAAAGAACAACGGCTACTCTATGTGATGAGATCAGTTCATATGAGTCATATCTAATACCATGTGCAATTTCTATTTTGTAATTTCCGCATTACTAACTTTTTCAGATGTTATCCAGAAAGTCCAAGTCGTCTGAAAGAGTTAATAATAAGAAGAAGATAAAATGTCAACATAATTGTCTATATAAAACATGAGTTATATAGCGTTGAATATAAGAGAATAAATGTGTGTTCAGTAGGACTGCGTCTAAAATTTGTGCTGTTCTCTGAGATTATTGATAGAAGAAGAATCTTTATTTGTCAGTCTATAACATATTGACAACACTGTCATTTTAGTGTCAACATGTTCCGCGTATCAGAATCACTCTCATTGTTATACCTTCGCTAATAAAAACATCAGTCAATTGTATGTGACCAGTCAAGCTATATTCAGGTATAGAGTAATAATAATAAATAAATATACATCAACTCGTTCAATGTTTTGTTATGTGTGTGCAAACAATAGCGATTTAAATTGAAGGCAAGTACCAGATCACGACTGGTCATCTTTTATATGAAAAGAATAAATGCCGAATATTCCCATATGGTTATACAATAAGAAAATTCTCATTCGTAGTTCCGACACTATACTTGAGAATAAGACTTTGAGAGATCGGATGTACATAGTCCTATAAGCTAGACTCCAATCTAACATGATCCTAAACACTATCATACTAACACTGACAACTAACAATGTATTCAAAACGATCATAAGATTCTGTCCTTAAACTCGTATATAATAATCCACAAATAAATAATAAAACTTAGTAATAGTTAGTAAGTTAGTATATAAATGATAGACATACCACTTGAACTTACACAATGGCTCCTTAGTGTATTATCTTCGAGAAGTAAAACTGTCTAAACAGACTACACTAGAACCGCAAAACCACACCCCGCGCCCACACAACAACAGGACCTTCAAGAGTACCTCGCTGTAGTCCGACCGATCTACATCTCAAAAAACATCCCCTAACCCACCACTCTCAATGTTATAACTTAACGCCTCTACCCTCTCCCAAGTTCACTCCACCCTCAACTTATTCCTCTCTTACCCGATTAACCTCTCCTCTCACACCTCATCTAATACACCAACTCACTCACCACCTCACAAAACTAAACAAACCAAACAAACACCATCAAAACACTACACACAGAACCACATGAACATATCCCAATAAGCACAACACACACACACAAACACCACCTAAATCCTTCACAGTCTCCACTCTACCCTAGTCCCCCATTCATCCATACTTAACTATTTCCAATGTACATACCCCACCCCATACTTACCCAACCCAAACCCCACCTCAATCACTACACCCAAAATCCTCTACAAACAACCTTCCCACTGCAAATGTCTACAAACACCATAAAAAAATCAAACACCCCCACCGTCAACTTCACACTTCATCCGCGTCAACATCAACACAATACAAGTCCCACCATACCCCCTCAACTACAATTCCAAAAACTGTGCCCTCACACCACACATCCCTCCCCTTCCTCCCACCCGTGATTAATCCAACTTCAAAACATCAACCCCCAATACACACAAACAACTTATTATTCCACCCCTGCTTCAAAGTATAACCACCCAACAACAACGACAAATATACTATAGCAGTACTCATTCCTTCAACCCCTTATAACAACATACCCCCCCCTTCATAACCCAATATCCAACTAACACCAACCCTTACTTCCCCACCTACTCGTACGTCACCCCCCCCCTCTGACCAGACCCCCACCACTCATCAATGCCTCTCTCACCCCCAGACCGCCCACACCACCTCCCACCATATCCCACTTGTCTGTCCCTACCCGCAGCCCCTAACACAACCCCATTCTCTACAAATTACTAGAACTCCCAAAAAATAACCCCTTGCGTGCACGTGTCAAGAACCCACTGTTTCCCCAAAAACTCTCTCTCCCCAACCTAAATTTCACAACACCCCATATGCAATACTCCATGCTTCCAATCTGAACCTCCAATCCCAATGTAACACAACCTAACACCCAAACCCCCCCCACTGCACCTCAATGAACCAAACAAACCTATCACTCCCTTCGCAAAACACGACAATACGTAATACCCTATAACAAACCCTGACACATAACTCTTCTTGTCTAAACAATCTGTATCTCACCCTCCTTAATCTCCTCTATCTATCTCATCATGTGTCTTTGCCCCCCTCATATCCTGCTGTTATATAGATAAGTGTTCCTATCTTTATATCTCAGTATATATATATACTTGATTTATCCATATGTATTTATTTATATATATATATGTCAATATTGTGTGATATCATAATACTATCTCATGTGAGCATAGATGTATGTATGTGTGCTGCCTCTCACATCCATGTCGTCTATAGCTGTGTTCTAATATCGTACGCCCCGTATGATTCTAACATATCCTTGTCCAAATGAACTGTCCATCTCGTTGTGTCACATTTCCACCCCTACACTCACCTTCACAGATCTCCCCTCCCCCTAGAGAATCATCTACACTACTCGCCAGTTCATTCACACTCAAAACCCATCCAACTCCTATCAGTCACAACATTCTTCATACACTCACAAACTATAATAAACCACTCCCTCCTTGAAACAGTGTCCATCACCACCGCACAGTGTGATAAGAATCGCTCATTCCACCGAGTTATGTCTCCCTCAAGCTCCCAACCACACACACATCTCCTCCCCTCCTCCGCCCGTGTTACAAACCGCACCATCCCTACCTATCATACTCCGCTCTCACCAGAGACCATCCTCATCCGTCCACCCGTGAGCACACTAGACAACCTACCCTCCCCTCCTCAGAAGTACATCATGCACTCAACCTATCCACTTCTAGTCCCTATCTCGCAAATAATGTGATGTATAAAAACCTACCAGTAGACTGCTCACTACTATTTCACAGCAATGTCATCCTCATATACATCTCTCCGACATACATCTCAAATGAACCTAATCATTGTTAAACACACACTGCACACTGTCATATACCTATTGTCTCCATCTACTGCGCTAAAGATCACCTTCCCTAAACCCACGTAACATACAATCAGTAAAACAAAAGAGAAAATAAATACCTAACATGTCAATTGTCTCCACCGTCCAGCCACGTGCTCCAAAAAATCAAATACTTCAGAACATTACACCGCTCAATAAGATGCTATTAAATGTGATCTCTTAAAGCACATCCCATACTCTCAATGATAACCCCCAATACCAACCGAACATCTAACATAATAATTACCAATATACACACATCAGATCCTATACCATATCCATACAAAAGTATCACCCTCCCTGCCTGTTCTCCCGTGTCACTCAAACCAGTCTACTCGTCTGTCCAATCGCACGAGAGATCCAAACACACTGTAGACATCACACCCCACAACCACATAACAACTACACTCGCTGTCTCGTATAGTATCATCAAATCACACACATGTATCCCCTATCCTAGAAATCTCCTGTGTCTCTCCTTGAAACACAAGACTCATTATATCAACCTGTCTCACTCTCAACTCATATCATATCCCCCACATGGTGACTAACCTCCAAATCTCCCCAATGCTTCCCCCACCCCTCAAAAAATTCCCCCCCACCGACGCTCATCTACTCTCACCACTGACGTATAACACTCAGCTCATTTGTGTCGATCACATAGACTAATTCACGTGCTCTCAGTAGTCCTCTCCTACCCCCTCACCTGTAGTCACATCAGCCCTTCTTAGTTGTCTTAGATACACACACTCAATGTATTCGAAATATAACTACGATATAAGTCACGATCACCTAGTGTGCATCTCACACACGCTCAATAATCACACACAACTCCCTCATGTTCGTGTGTCTTGACCCTCTGCTCCTAGTCCCACATGTTGCTATAAACCCCTATTAAATCTCCTCCCTCCCTAATACCACATCACTGATACATAGACGCTCCCTATATATGTTAGTCCTATTTACTACTACATACAAACCCTTCTTATCTGCTGAATACGCCCTGAAAAACCTCAGACCTCCCTCCACTCAACATGAACACAGTTCAAATATGTTGTTTACAATGCTCACAATGTCATCACTATCAACTCAAACGCCCTCACCATAAAACAAGAGAATGTGTCTGCATCCTTCTCTACTCTACTCATACTCAATCAAGTTCTCTTATTCAATATGTCACACCTCCTTGACCAGTTGTCCCAAACATACCTTGATCAACTCCCACACTAATCTATGTCTCCCCCGAGTATTCAACACCACCAATCTCTCACACCAGACTACTCTCAGTATATCTTGTGCTGTGCTCTATCCTATATGTGTGATACAGATATCTGGTCCCACTACCACAATGTGTTGTGTGAAGAACAAGACAGACGTGTGCTCGCTCACTTGTCACCATGCACTCCTCTGTCACATAGACCTAGTCCACATCTTAATACTGCTCACCGCTTCCCCCCACTCTACCTATCCTACACTCACAGTCCCAATTACCATACACACAATTAAATAGACAACGCACTCATCAACTAGTGATCAATTGTCACTGCACTGACCTCCTGTGTAACATAATGTGTTCGCCTCAGTGTACCCAATTACTATAGACTCGTCTCCAAACATCATCGCTTCACACCCTTGTCCCTCACACTCACTACACTCCAACCCTAAATATACTTTGCCCCATGAACGATCTCTCAGATCTACATATGCAAGAAGGAGAAACCCGCCTACTGAAACATGTCTTCTGTATGACTATATGACCATAAATCATCCTCCCTCCCGCAACCCAGCCGCCCTCAAACATGTCCATCCCACATGTCACCAGAATCTCGTTCTCCTATATTGCAGATCAGCACTGTTATCCGTATAGTATCTCAATTAATTCCGATGACTCTTCCCCCTTGAGATAACAGACCTCCATAGAGACATACGTAGATCTGCATGTGCAAATAATGACAGCGTGGCCGAGATCTCAATACCATCCAAAAGCAATTATTGCCTTTGTGTTACGCATGAAGAGAGATCTCCCAGACCCCCAAAGACCTCTCCCTTCGCCATACGTCATAAACGAAGACAAACCGCTCCAATTACCCTACAACTTCAAATCAAACCCTTCACCAACAAAACAACATCATAAAACAAATTACCGCCCCGTACACTCCCCTTGTGTGTGTGTGTGTCTGAGTATGTAAAATGCAAAATACCACCCAAACATTCACTCTGCTCCAAGATGAGAGTTATACCACACAATCATCCGTAATAGTGTCATGTCCTGTGTGTCCACCATAACTATAGCTGAAAAGATCCTAACTTAAACTTTTATTGCCCTCAATATAACCTATCTCTCTAACCTCCAGAATGTATGTAGCCCACAAAAAACTAAAAAATGTAGCTCAACATCAAGGTACCAGCACCAATCCACCTTAATAACTAGAAGACACACACACTAACCTCTCTGTTGAAATACCTCCCTTTACTACTCGATACACAGACGTGATCATATCAACCAGAAGGATACCCTACCAAACTAACCACTCAATACTAGTAGATAGAACTCAAAGAAAACACGCATCCCTCAGTACAGTAGATGTGTTCATTTCCCCTCATCTATTCACACACTAAACCATAATGTCGTACCATCACCTATGCCCAGCACACATCATCACTGCCCTTTAGAAAGACCTCCACATAATCGCTAGACACTAAGCCTTCTGTAGTAAGAAACTCACTACCAACCAACATAAGTCTCAAATCAGAATATAGATGTGTGTGTGCCTCAAAATAGTACCTCACCCACAGATCACCCCACTATATCCACCCATAAAGACTCCATCTAGGTCTATCCACTGTTCCGTCGCTCACAGAAGATACACAAAGTCACCACACTCCCCTCTCTCCGAGTCTGTTAGGACTACCAATACACGCAACACATGCATTGCTTAACACACACCTACTAACACATCCTGACGCTCTAAAACCACCTCACCGAAACACACAGAACATAGTCCTCACTTGTTACCATATGATGCCAACTCAAATCGACTTTCTGTGTGCATCTGTCACCACAGTGATACCCTATGTGACTAAGACCCCATTAACCTTCTCACTGTCCGTGCTTTCCAGTGGTAGAACTCCCACGCTCACTATACCCTTAGTATCCATGTCCTACCATCCCACCTCAGCTCTGTGCTCCACTCTACATCTAACCCACGCACTCATCACTGTGTCCCTCTAGACAAATGTCGTAGATAAGTGACCCACCCTACCTACTAACACAAAACTGCAGTCCTCTCACATCAGTCAGAGAAGACTATCCACTTATTAGTTACCTCCATCCTCTCGACAATTCAACACAGACCTGTGTCCCCTAGCTCCATTAGCCCTAAAAGAACTCTCACTAAAACACATGCATCTAGTCGCAAGCCAAATACTCAACTCTCCACCCAGTTGAATCCCAACACGTATGTGCAACCGTAGTATATATAACTATATATAATATCATAATAGAGTCTCCCCACATATACCCACACACTACCATAGACGTTACATAACACACGCACATTTGAAGACTTGTGATCTGTATATCAATATGCTCACCAGCCACCTTGTTATCCAGTAGCAAAAATCAAAGACACTAAACTTTATGTGTTCAACCACCGGTCTCCTCTCGCCACAACTTCTACTAATACCACATCCTGCCATGTCATACAAGCACTCTCACCTCCAACAACCAATCCCAAAACTCAAGCCATAACTACAGTCAGACTCTAACAAACAGTTGAGACACCCTCCATAATAGGTGATATAATCACGCTCGAACTACTTCCTAATGCTCCCCAACCCGCTCTGCTCTCGCTATCTTCCCTCTATCTACTATCTCGTCTTCCATACTGTATCCAAACAAAAAATAAACAAAAGTTCTCTTATAGGTGTCGTCGAACATCTCCATCAACACTACTTATGTTCGTATTGTACCTATGTAGTCTCCTGCAGAAACACTATACACTGCTGTGACACACCAGGCGTAAATCACATCACTTACTAACTCTTCCGACAGAAACACTGTTGAGTACGTCCATAGAAACTCATAGTTTATGAACAAATTCGTCCACTAGATTCACTATATTTATAACCAGACATCAACGTAATGTCAACGTCAAGATTATGACACTGAATACAATCACTTATTCTATGTTCACCCTCGAAATAGACAACACGGACCATCAACCTATAAAACTAATCATTGTATCATCAGTGCAATCAAGTCTCGCATCAACTCTGTAACACTAAAGTGTATGTATATCACCAAATAGACACCCTCCATCATTCCTATACAAACCGCTACTAAACAAGACTCCTCACTATGTGTCCTGTCACTCACCTAAAAGATAACCATAGATCTGTATATTCCTGCTTAGTCTTTCTATATTGTGTTGTAATAACTGTTTGTTTATCAAGTAATGTGTGTTCATATATAGAAGTGCCTTGTACTCACGCTAACTCGTAACTCGCAGACTTCATCTCAGTTGCCTTGTGTGTCGTCTGCTGACAGAGCTAATCCCTTACGAAGTGTAACAAACCCATAAAAAAACAAGAAAAAAGTATAAAACTTACACTCTGAGAAGCTAACGGCACCTACGCCACACGACAGATGGTAAAAGAATAGTACGACGCCTCACCTATGCGTGTCCTTCACGACCTCACACTAACAGCTTCTCCAGAGCAATCGACCTCCTGTCAAGACAAGTTACTGATCTCTCAAAAACTTTGTCATCTTACAAACATATATCTCCGCCTACATGACAGACATGCAATGCAGAGACTAGATAAATTAGATAATAGATGAAATCGTAAATATTAGTCAAGTAGATGAGACTCGATAGCCCAGATCTATCGATGACTGAGCTATCTTCGTTGGTCGGTATATTGTTGTTTAGACCCAATAGAGGATATATATGGAAGCAATGCCCCCCTGCCGAGGACTCGTCGCACTGCCGAGAGTGAATGATCGTGATTACGTTATCTTTCTCTATAAGTGTACTGATGTGTTAACTTCAGATGTAGTGTTTATACCCTCAGTGATGTAATGTTAAGTTGTTCGTGTATTTGTAATCGTGATAGTGTGAAAATGATTAGTTGCATGTGCTTAATAATAATAACGCAGAAGTGATAATCAGATCAATAATTCATCAAGCATTATATATCAAGAGAGAGTGAGATATTGTGTGTGTGTCATTGTCATTACACGAGGTTAAGCCGTGAGGTACATCTCGCGCGTAAAGAATTCTCTCGGACGCGATGGCGTAAGATGTTGTCTAAGCTGCTTATGAGTGTGACTGTTGACCTTGACTGCGTCGTCTCCCTCACAGCGCCCCCCCCTTCTCACACCCCTGATGCTCTCAACACAGAGTTGCACAGGATCGCTGAGTGTATGTGAATCCCACTTCTCGAGTGTTGTATATAGACAGTTGTGGTTGGAGGCGGTCTGGTAGTAGAAGATAAGTCTGAGCCGGCACGTGGCAGTCGTCGACGCATTTTGGGCTGTGAAAGGGGGCATGTCTAGAATATGGCCGAGCGCTGGCAATGCTCATACCATAGTTCTCTAACACTCCGTTCTAGAGGGTGTGTTGGACTGAGGCTGCAGGCGATAATTGATAAACTCTAGATGTATATAGTGTGTAAGTCCGTACGATCAGTTGTTCGCGTGCAGTGCATCTCGTTGTATATGTAGTCGGGTCATGTCCATCAGTCATTGTCTGTGATTGTCGTTGATGTGTGTCGCTGTGTGCTGGTGTAAGTGTCGCCATGTAAGACTCGTGTGCTCATACAGCGGTTGTATGTAGAATGATATAATGGGAGATGCTTGAGAGAGACACCCCTGAAGTTGCTCTGAGCGGGAGTATCGAGAGGTAGATAGTAAGTGTGACGGTGCTGGGAGACGTGTATAGAGTGATATTGAGTTATCAAGTCTGCACTGCTGATGTATTATGTTTTCGCTGCAAGGGTACTGAGTTATGACAACATGTTGTTTGTGAGATAGTTGAGTGTGTTCTAGCAAGATTAACAGAGTAGAGATAAAGTGCCACTGGCACGCGTGGTTGGGCTGCATGCTGTGAACTTAAGCAGATTTCCTCAGAGGGTGGCGTGGTGTATTAGTACCTGAAATGGGAGAGACAAAGTTCTGCGCGATATGGAGAAATAATGTCAGATGTGATAGTTAAAGTGGTGTGAAGAGATGTGAAATATGACTAGGCTCTATTAGAGTATGTATTGTGATGTATGTGTAGTTGTGATTGTCAGATAAGATGCAGAAGTGAGACATATCATTGGTAAACATTCTGGATTACAACAATGAAAGTAAAGTTAATGATATTTTTTGTTTCTTATCAAAAGTTTGTGAAAGTTAACAATATAGAAGAAAGAATTGTATTATTTTTTTTTATGGGGGTGCTTATTCAATAATAATCGGCAAATTATTTATTATATGCAGTTATACTTATTATTAGAAGAGTTATACTTATCTTAGATAATAGTCATGTTAATCTGATATGTTAGAAAACTGATCTTTATTTAGACATTAAAAAAGAATGAATTAATCTACATTTACATTAAATTATAACCTATTGAATTCAGTATTATAATCATTTAGATTAATATTAATATTGTATTACGTGCCAATGTATATGCTGTTCAGTTGTAATTCTAGGAATTATTATTATTTTATTTACACATACCTTAAGAAGTATAATATATCAATAACCATACTAACACTAATTGGCCAGACTCTTGGCAACATGTTGTAAACAGAAGCCAATAAAATATCTATCTATCTATCTATCTAATACCTTATTGTTAATATGACATAAGTAGGAGTGGAGGTTTGAAAACTAAAAAATACTAATATCTCAGTTAAAAACGTTATAATCAAGATAGTGAAAAAATGTACATTACAACATATAAGGAACATTACATTTTCAATAAGACTGGTTCTATACAAATTTTCTATCCGACTCATAATAACGGAGATATTTTGAATTTTAGAAATTCCCCTCTCTAAAC
>JADPXZ010000121.1:0-11870 GCA_019009955.1 Riptortus pedestris
CATACACCTCTATAGCAAGACAGCTCTGTCTGCTATAGGAATCAGTGACATACACCTCTATAGCAAGACAGCTCTTCAGCTATAGGAATCAGAGACATACACCTCTATAGCAAGACAGCCTCTGCAGCTATAGGAATCAGAGACATACACCTCTATAGCAAGACAGCTCTGCAGCTCTAGGAATCAGAGACATACACCTCATAGCAAGCCAGCTCTTCAGCTATAGGAATCAGAGACATACACCTCGATAGCAAGACAGCTCTGCAGCTATAGGAATCAGAGACATACACCTCGATAGCAAGACAGCTCTGCAGCTATAGGAATCAGAGACATACACCTCGATAGCAAGACAGCTCTGCAGCTATAGGAATCAGAGACATACACCTCTATAGCAAGACAGCTCTGCAGCTATAGGAATCAGAGACATACACCTCTATAGCAAGACAGCTCTGCAGCTATAGGAATCAGAGACATACACCTCTATAGCAAGACAGCTCTCCTGCTATAGGAAACAGAGACATCCACCTCGATCGCAAGACAGCTCTGCAGCTATAGGAATCAGAGACATACACCTCTATAGCAAGACAGCTCTGCAGCTATAGGAATCAGAGACATACACCTCTATAGCAAGACAGCTCTGCAGCTATAGGAATCAGAGACATACACCTCTATAGCAAGACAGCTCTGCAGCTATAGGAATCAGAGACATACACCTCTATAGCAAGACAGCTCTTCAGCTATAGGAATCAGAGACATACACCTCTATAGCAAGACAGCTCTGCAGCTATAGGAATCAGAGACATACACCTCTATAGCAAGACAGCTCTGCAGCTATAGGAATCAGAGACATACACCTCGATAGCAAGACAGCTCTTCAGCTATAGGAATCACTATTCTGCAGCTATAGGAATCAGAGACACTCTATAGCAAGACAGCTCTGCTATAGGAATCAGAGACATACACCTCTATAGCAAGACAGCTCTGCAGCTATAGGAATCAGAGACATACACCTCTATAGCAAGACAGCTCTTCAGCTATAGGAATCAGAGACATACACCTCTATAGCAAGACAGCTCTGCAGCTATAGGAATCAGAGACATACACCTCGATAGCAAGACAGCTCTGCAGCTATAGGAATCAGAGACATACACCTCTATAGCAAGACAGCTCTTCAGCTATAGGAATCAGAGACATACACCTCTATAGCAAGACAGCTCTGCAGCTATAGGAATCAGAGACATACACCTCTATAGCAAGACAGCTCTGCAGCTATAGGAATCAGAGACATACACCTCGATAGCAAGACAGCTCTGCAGCTATAGGAATCAGATACATACACCTCTATAGCAAGACAGCTCTGCAGCTATAGGAATCAGAGACATACACCTCTATAGCAAGACAGCTCTGCAGCTATAGGAATCAGAGACATACACCTCTATAGCAAGACAGCTCTGCAGCTATAGGAATCAGAGACATACACCTCTATAGCAAGACAGCTCTGCAGCTATAGGAATCAGAGACATACACCTCTATAGCAAGACAGCTCTGCAGCTATAGGAATCAGAGACATACACCTCTATAGCAAGACAGCTCTTCAGCTATAGGAATCAGAGACATACACCTCTATAGCAAGACAGCTCTGCAGCTATAGGAATCAGAGACATACACCTCGTTAGCAAGTCAGCTCGTCATCTATAGTAATCAGTGACATACACCTCTATAGCAAGACAGCTCTGCAGCTATAGGAATCAGAGACATACACCTCTATAGCAAGACAGCTCTGCAGCTATAGGAATCAGATACATACACCTCTATAGCAAGACAGCTCTGCAGCTATAGGAATCAGAGACATACACCTCTATAGCAAGACAGCTCTGCAGCTATAGGAATCAGAGACATACACCTCTATAGCAAGACAGCTCTGCAGCTATAGGAATCAGAGACATACACCTCGATAGCAAGACAGCTCTGCAGCTATAGGAATCAGACACATACACCTCTATAGCAAGACAGCTCTTGAGCTATAGGAATCAGAGACATACACCTCTATAGCAAGACAGCTCTGCAGCTATAGGAATCAGAGACATACACCTCTATAGCAAGACAGCTCTGCAGCTATAGGAATCAGACACATACACCTCTATAGCAAGACAGCTCTGCAGCTATAGGAATCAGATACATACACCTCTATAGCAAGACAGCTCTTCAGCTATAGGAATCAGAGACATACACCTCTATAGCAAGACAGCTCTGCAGCTATAGGAATCAGAGACATACACCTCTATAGCAAGACAGCTCTGCAGCTATAGGAATCAGAGACATACACCTCTATAGCAAGACAGCTCTGCAGCTATAGGAATCAGAGACATACACCTCTATAGCAAGACAGCTCTGCAGCTATAGGAATCAGAGACATACACCTCTATAGCAAGACAGCTCTGCAGCTATAGGAATCAGAGACATACACCTCTATAGCAAGAGAGCTCTGCAGCTATAGGAATCAGAGACATACACCTCTATAGCAAGACAGCTCTGCAGCTATAGGAATCAGAGACATACACCTCTATAGCAAGACAGCTCTGCAGCTATAGGAATCAGAGACATACACCTCTATAGCAAGACAGCGCTGCAGCTATAGGACTCAGAGACATACACCTCTATAGCAAGACAGCTCTGCAGCTATAGGAATCAGAGACATACACCTCTATAGCAAGACAGCTCTGCAGCTATAGGAATCAGAGACATACACCTCTATAGCAAGACAGCTCTGCAGCTATAGGAATCAGAGACATACACCTCTATAGCAAGACAGCTCTTCAGCTATAGGAATCAGAGACATACACCTCTATAGCAAGACAGCTCTGCAGCTATAGGAATCAGAGACATACACCTCTATAGCAAGACAGCTCTGCAGCTATAGGAATCAGAGACATACACCTCTATAGCAAGACAGCTCTGCAGCTATAGGAATCAGAGACATACACCTCTATAGCAAGACAGCTCTGCAGCTATAGGAATCAGAGACATACACCTCTATAGCAAGACAGCTCTGCAGCTATAGGAATCAGAGACATACACCTCTATCGCAAGACAGCTCTGCAGCTATAGGAATCAGAGACATACACCTCTATAGCAAGACAGCTCTGCAGCTATAGGAATCAGAGACATACACCTCTATAGCAAGACAGCTCTGCAGCTATAGGAATCAGAGACATACACCTCTATAGCAAGACAGCTCTGCTGCTATAGGAATCAGAGACATAGACCTCTGTAGAAAGACAGCTCTGCAGCTATAGGAATCAGAGACATACACCTCTATAGCAAGACAGCTCTGCAGCTATAGGAATCAGAGACATACCTCTATAGCAGATAGCAAGACAGCTCTGCAGCTATAGGAATCAGAGACATACATCTCTATGGCAAGACAGCTCTGCAGCTATAGGAATCAGAGACATACACCTCTATAGCAAGACAGCTCTGCAGCTATAGGAATCAGAGACATACACCTCTATAGCAAGACAGCTCTGCAGCTATAGGAATCAGAGACATACACCTCTATAGCAATACAGCTCTGCAGCTATAGGAATCAGAGACATACACCTCTATAGCAAGACAGCTCTGCAGCTATAGGAATCAGAGACATACACCTCTATAGCAAGACAGCTCTGCAGCTATAGGAATCAGAGACATACACCTCTATAGCAAGACAGCTCTGCAGCTATAGGAATCAGAGACATACACCTCTATAGCAAGACAGCTCTGCAGCTATAGGAATCAGAGACATACACCTCTATAGCAAGACAGCTCTGCAGCTATAGGAATCAGAGACATACACCTCTATAGCAAGACAGCTCTGCAGCTATAGGAATCAGAGACATACACCTCTATAGCAAGACAGCTCTGCAGCTATAGGAATCAGAGACATACACCTCTATAGCAAGACAGCTCTGCAGCTATAGGAATCAGAGACATATACCTCTATAGCAAAACAACTCTTCAGCTATAGGAATAGATAGCAATACAGCTAACTAACTGTTGAACACAACTTAACGAAACTCGGTATGTGAATTAGCGTTAATTCTTCCTTGATTATAAGCTATATTAAAATTTTTAGGTTAGAACGGGAGTGGGGTTGTAAGGGAGGCCTGAAATAAAAATTCATGATATTCATTGTCTATTTGTTTTTCGACAAACATGGACATAGCAAAAGTTGTTTACTTTGTTATTTACAGTAACTTTTGTTTTATATATTTTTTCGGGAAAAATGTATGAAGCAAGTAATATTCGTAGAAATATTGATATGCTCAATTCTATCCAATATGATCTACCAGGTACCTTACCTGGAATAATTAATTCAAATGTATCTTAATATTTTATTCTTAATAATTCAAATCTCTGCATAATGCACAGGAAACGGGAAATAATACAATATGGAGGGCAGTGAAGTCTTACGTAAAAAATTAATTTTATTATTAAAAAATCCACAGCAACGACGGGTATAAAGCCAAACACTGGGACGGGTAAATGCCAAAATATTGTCCAAAGTAAAGCCTTGCCAAAAAGATTCCATCACCATTCAGCCTCAAATGAATTCCCGGGCGAAGCCGGGTATCTGAGCTACTGTTTATCTATAAAATTGTAACCTTTGTCTGTACATTGATTTTTTAGCGAAATTTCACGATAACATTTCATAGACACCATAACTGTATTTTGTTTCTTTCGTGTCTGTTTGTTTGTTTGTTACCTTTTCACGCATAAACGGCTGAACCGAATTTTATGAAACTTGGTATGTATATTACTACTAACCCAACTTAGACTTTAAGCTATATTAATATACTCTGAGACAAACAGGATTGGGGGTTATAAGGGAAGCCTAAAATTAAAAATAGCGATATTTCGTTTCCTATTGGTTTTTTGGCAGATATGAACATATCAAAAGTTGTTTATTTTGTTATTTAGATTAACTTTTGTTATATGCTCTTTCGTCGTATACCAAAGTGTAAATGTGTTATGCGCTAAAAATTATAGCGGAAGTGATCAATTTTATTTGGAACATAAGACTCATGTATTAGCATTAGTTTTTCCATGGTTGTAGGCTATATTCCATTTTTTAGATTCGAACGGCAGTCGGGGTTTACTGATGGCCGAAAAGTAAAAAAACGCCAATATCTTGGTTAATTAAAGATAGTGAAAATATGTACATGGCAACGTTTATAGATCTTTTAATTTGCAAAAAGATTGGTTCTATAAAAAAATTTCGAACTGATGTACAGTAACGGAGATATTTCGAATTTTCGTAAATCCTCCCCTCCTTCCTGGCCCTATCAGAATGGGGGTGATATGTTCTCTTTTCCTGAAAGTCTCGCTCTATTATAAGGGAGTAAGGTGAATGTGAATATTATATATTTTGCCATATTCCAATATGAATACACAGTTTACAATCGAGACTTACAAAAAGAGTATTTTTAATAGCGGTTATGGCGTACCTAAAACAGCTGTCACCGTTGGGCTTTGTACCGCATCAAGGGAAAGAAAAATTTATTCATACATGGTTTGGAAGACAGAATACTTTCTATGGTTATGAATTATATGGTCCATTACTTTTTAAAAAAAAACTACATATGCGCAGGAGACGGGAAATATAAAAATAATCAGTGAAGCCTTAAATAAGAACTCATTTTATTATTAACAAATCCACAGAAACGACGGGTATAAGCCATAAACACTGGGACGGGGAAATGTCAAAATATAGTAGAAAGTAAAGCCTTGCCAATAAAAATACCATCATTAAGCCTCAAATGAATTTCCAGGCGAAGCCGGGTAGCTAGTAGATATCTTTATTTGTCTGTCACCGCATCTAGCGTTCGAAATTGAAGGGTTTGCTGCAAAAAGGAGGTAGCTCCAATCCATAGCTGTTGGGAGTTATAAACTTTCTTGTCCCAAAAAAAAACTTCTTTTATTTGGTACAAAAAGGATGCAGCTTCAATCTTTATGATGTTATTTTCGTTAAAATGATGTTATTTTCGTATTTTATGTTATTCGTTATGATGATGTTATTTTCTGTTTGTAAAACCAATAATTTTTCTGTACTTTATTTTCAGTTTTCTTTGAATAAGAAATACACAATAATAGTATATTCTATTTATTTTTACACCTTTTTCCAAGACATAACATTCCTCATATTGCATTCTTTTGGGCAAAAAAGAGGTAGCTCCAAGGATCATCCACGTACCACCAACATTTGGATGATATTTTTTGAATGAAAATACTGTTCAAATATGTAAACACCATAATTGAAAGTAAGTAACAACAATATTTTTACATAACTTAAAATTTGAATTTTTTAAACGTTTTTTTTTGGTTTCCCAAAAACTGAAAAAATTGGAGCTACCTCCTTTTTGCAGCAAACCCTTCAATTGTTGTTTGAATGTTACCAAACTCGATATTTAGTCGTTTCATGTAAAAAGAAAGGTCGTGTTGGATAATGGCTGAAATCGGACCAATGGGAGGAGGGTATAGACGGCGAGATGCTTGGACTACTAAAATTTGAGTCATTGCGATAAAATTTATTCTATTTCATTATAAATTACAGTACTAGATATAGTAGATAGATGTCAATAATCTGATATATTTCGGTTGTTGTTTTTTCTTTCCGATACCGGAAAGAAAAACAATAACTGAAAGCCGTTGGCATACCAGTTTGTTTACATTTGAGACGCTTTCCGCCGGCAGGGGAAAGGTTTCTTATTACCGTTAGTATTTATTTACCTAATATTTCTGTGCTGTTGTGTTAGCAGTATGTAGGTTTATCTATTGTTTAAAATTCACATGGGAAATCTGCTTAGTTTACGCTGCCCATGTGTGACGGACTTTAATTTGGTATACGAAAAAATTATATATAAAAAAAGTTACTTTAAATAACACAATGAACGAGTTTTGGTATGTGCATCTGCTGAAAAACCAATGGGAAACAGAATATCGGAATTTTTATTTCAGGCCTTCCCCATAACCCCACAGTAGTTTGGACCAAAAATTTTAATATAGTTTATAATCATGGAAGAATTAATGCTAATTCACATAACGAGTTTGGTTAAGTTCAGTTCAACAATTAGTGCCCAAAAAAATGGTTCGCTCCCCCTTTACTTTTTAGTGTATATCTCGTTTATACTTCGTTATAAGACAAAAGTGAATATATCAAAAGTTACTTCAAATAAAAAAATAAATTACTTTTGTATGTGCATATTTGGAGAAAACCCAATGGTAAACGAAATATCTCTATTTTTAAATTCCGGACTCCCTCACAACTCCCACTCCTGCCCGTCCCATGAAATGTTGGTATGGCTTATTATAATGAAAACACTGCACTGCAGACTAATAAACATACCGAGTTTTATTTAGTTCAGTTGGGTCTATTGTACCAAATAAAATGATTCACTTCGCCTATAAGTTTTAGTGTATTCTCGATTATAATTCGTGGTTAGTGATATAACAGCATATCGTTCATATGACATGAGATGAAGTGGGATGAAGTGGTTCGAGATATAACAGGATATCGTTCAAATGACATGAGTAGAAGTGGGATGAAGTGGTTCGTGATATAACAGCATATCGTTCATATGACATGAGTAGAAGTGGGATGAAGTGGTTCGAGATATAACAGCATATCGTTCATATGACATGAGTAGAAGTGGGATGAAGTGGTTCGTGATATAACAGCATATCGTTCATATGACATGAGTAGAAGTGGGATGAAGTGGTTCGTGATATAACAGCATATCGTTCATATGACATGAGTAGAAGTGGGATGAAGTGGTTCGAGATATAACAGCATATCGTTCATATGACATGAGTAGAAGTGGGATGAAGTGGTTCGTGATATAACAGCATATCGTTCATATGACATGAGTAGAAGTGGGATGAAGTGGTTCGAGATATAACAGCATATCGTTCATATGACATGAGTAGAAGTGGGATGAAGTGGTTCGAGATATAACAGCATATCGTTCATATGACATGAGTAGAAGTGGGATGAAGTGGTTCGTGATATAACAGCATATCGTTCATATGACATGAGTAGAAGTGGGATGAAGTGGTTCGAGATATAACAGCATATCGTTCATATGACATGAGTAGAAGTGGGATGAAGTGGTTCGAGATATAACAGCATATCGTTCATATGACATGAGTAGAAGTGGGATGAAGTGGTTCGAGATATAACAGCATATCGTTCATATGACATGAGTAGAAGTGGGATGAAGTGGTTCGAGATATAACAGCATATCGTTCATATGACATGAGTAGAAGTGGGATGAAGTGGTTCGTGATATAACAGCATATCGTTCATATGACATGAGTAGAAGTGGGATGAAGTGGTTCGAGATATAACAGCATATCGTTAATATGACATGAGTAGAAGTGGGATGAAGTGGTTAGTGATATAACAGCATATCGTTCATATGACATGAGTAGAAGTGGGATGAAGTGGTTCGAGATATAACAGCATATCGTTCATATGACATGAGTAGAAGTGGGATGAAGTGGTTCGTGATATAACAGCATATCGTTCATATGACATGAGTAGAAGTGGGATGAAGTGGTTCGAGATATAACAGCATATCGTTCATATGACATGAGTAGAAGTGGGATGAAGTGGTTCGAGATATAACAGCATATCGTTCATATGACATGAGTAGAAGTGGGATGAAGTGGTTCGAGATATAACAGCATATCGTTCATATGACATGAGTAGAAGTGGGATGAAGTGGTTCGTGATATAACAGCATATCGTTCATATGACATGAGTAGAAGTGGGATGAAGTGGTTCGAGATATAACAGCATATCGTTCATATGACATGAGTAGAAGTGGGATGAAGTGGTTAGTGATATAACAGCATATCGTTCATATGACATGAGTAGAAGTGGGATGAAGTGGTTCGAGATATAACAGCATATCGTTCATATGACATGAGTAGAAGTGGGATGAAGTGGTTCGTGATATAACAGCATATCGTTCATATGACATGAGTAGAAGTGGGATGAAGTGGTTCGAGATATAACAGCATATCGTTCATATGACATGAGTAGAAGTGGGATGAAGTGGTTCGTGATATAACAGCATATCGTTCATATGACATGAGTAGAAGTGGGATGAAGTGGTTCGAGATATAACAGCATATCGTTCATATGACATGAGTAGAAGTGGGATGAAGTGGTTCGTGATATAACAGCATATCGTTCATATGACATGAGTAGAAGTGGGATGAAGTGGTTCGAGATATAACAGCATATCGTTCATATGACATGAGTAGAAGTGGGATGAAGTGGTTAGTGATATAACAGCATATCGTTCATATGACATGAGTAGAAGTGGGATGAAGTGGTTCGAGATATAACAGCATATCGTTCATATGACATGAGTAGAAGTGGGATGAAGTGGTTCGAGATATAACAGCATATCGTTCATATGACATGAGTAGAAGTGGGATGAAGTGGTTCGTGATATAACAGCATATCGTTCATATGACATGAGTAGAAGTGGGATGAAGTGGTTCGAGATATAACAGCATATCGTTCATATGACATGAGTAGAAGTGGGATGAAGTGGTTCGAGATATAACAGCATATCGTTCATATGACATGAGTGATATAACAGCATATCGTTCAAATGACATGAGTAGAAGTGGGATGAAGTGGTTCGAGATATAACAGCATATCGTTCATATGACATGAGTAGAAGTGGGATGAAGTGGTTCGTGATATAACAGCATATCGTTCATATGACATGAGTAGAAGTGGGATGAAGTGGTTCGAGATATAACAGCATATCGTTCATATGACATGAGTAGAAGTGGGATGAAGTGGTTCGTGATATAACAGCATATCGTTCATATGACATGAGTAGAAGTGGGATGAAGTGGTTCGTGATATAACAGCATATCGTTCATATGACATGAGTAGAAGTGGGATGAAGTGGTTCGAGATATAACAGCATATCGTTCATATGACATGAGTAGAAGTGGGATGAAGTGGTTCGAGATATAACAGCATATCGTTCATATGACATGAGTAGAAGTGGGATGAAGTGGTTCGACATATAACAGCATATCGTTCAAATGACATGAGTAGAAGTGGGATGAAGTGGTTCGTGATATAACAGCATATCGTTCATATGACATGAGTAGAAGTGGGATGAAGTGGTTCGAGATATAACAGCATATCGTTCATATGACATGAGTAGAAGTGGGATGAAGTGGTTCGAGATATAACAGCATATCGTTCATATGACATGAGTAGAAGTGGGATGAAGTGGTTCGTGATATAACAGCATATCGTTCATATGACATGAGTAGAAGTGGGATGAAGTGGTTCGTGATATAACAGCATATCGTTCATATGACATGAGTAGAAGTGGGATGAATGAAGTGGTTAGTGATATAACAGCATATCGTTCATATGACATGAGTAGAAGTGGGATGAAGTGGTTCGAGATATAACAGCATATCGTTCATATGACATGAGTAGAAGTGGGATGAAGTGGTTCGTGATATAACAGCATATCGTTCATATGACATGAGTAGAAGTGGGATGAAGTGGTTCGTGATATAACAGCATATCGTTCATATGACATGAGTAGAAGTGGGATGAAGTGGTTCGAGATATAACAGCATATCGTTCATATGACATGAGTAGAAGTGGGATGAAGTGGTTCGTGATATAACAGCATATCGTTCATATGACATGAGTAGAAGTGGGATGAAGTGGTTCGAGATATAACAGCATATCGTTCATATGACATGAGTAGAAGTGGGATGAAGTGGTTCGTGATATAACAGCATATCGTTCATATGACATGAGTAGAAGTGGGATGAAGTGGTTCGTGATATAACAGCATATCGTTCATATGACATGAGTAGAAGTGGGATGAAGTGGTTCGTGATATAACAGCATATCGTTCATATGACATGAGTAGAAGTGGGATGAAGTGGTTCGAGATATAACAGCATATCGTTCATATGACATGAGTAGAAGTGGGATGAAGTGGTTCGTGATATAACAGCATATCGTTCATATGACATGAGTAGAAGTGGGATGAAGTGGTTCGTGATATAACAGCATATCGTTCATATGACATGAGTAGAAGTGGGATGAAGTGGTTCGTGATATAACAGCATATCGTTCATATGACATGAGTAGAAGTGGGATGAAGTGGTTCGAGATATAACAGCATATCGTTCATATGACATGAGTAGAAGTGGGATGAAGTGGTTCGAGATATAACAGCATATCGTTCATATGACATGAGTAGAAGTGGGATGAAGTGGTTCGTGATATAACAGCATATCGTTCATATGACATGAGTAGAAGTGGGATGAAGTGGTTCGTGATATAACAGCATATCGTTCATATGACATGAGTAGAAGTGGGATGAAGTGGTTCGTGATTTCTATCAGATATCGTCATAGGAAAGAGATTTAGAAATTTCCACTGGTAGGATATCAACAATTAACGAACGAGAGCATTAGTTATACAAACAATGTTTAAATATGGAGTTTGACAACGATCAAACAAAATTGGGACCGCTGTGTGTGTTCGAGTGCGGTGTGTGTGTGTGTGTGTGTGTGTGTACTCATCACGGCATATGATATTGTTGGGTGCCAATGGTATATGCCTTCCTGGATATGCTAATGTGTATGGTGCAATGTACATGTATTGAGGGAAGCAGCTGCCTACTCAGCACGGCATAAGATAATGTTGGGTGCCAATGGTATATCCCTTCCGGGATAGCCTAATGTGTATGGAGTAATGTACATGTTATTGAGGGTAAGCAGCTGGCCTACTCAGCACGGCATAAGATAATGTTGGATGCCAA
>JADPXZ010000122.1:0-11744 GCA_019009955.1 Riptortus pedestris
TCTTGTATATTTTTTTATTTCTCTATTGTAAACCTTCACGTGGGAAATCTGCTTAGTTGGCGCAGCCCCTGCGTGACGGACTTTTTTGTGTGTACTGCAATGAAACTATACCTATAGAATATATCAATTATTTATTTGAATTTTGTAGTACGTTTCCATGTTTTACAAACCAACTTGATTTTCACAAATATTCTTTTATTGTTCAGTATTGACCCGGTTTTTTGTACTAAGCTGAACAAAACCGCCTTGTTCAAAATGGTATATTGTCTTTATACGGCAATTCCTTTGTTGAGTGCCAACATACGTCATAATACCCGGAGGATTACGTTAAAAAAATAAAATAAAAAAAAAATGGGAAGGATTTAGCCTCTCAACTCGGGGCCCCACTTAAAAATTAGGGTAAAAAATAATACTCAACAGAGTCTCGTTTAACAACTCATTCCGCAGATCAAACAAAAAGAGAGCTTACTTTGGGCAAACTCAAACAGGAAGAGGCGGTCCCTTACCCGGGCTCTTTAATTTCCTTTCCCAGAGGTTGTTAAAACTTTAGTAATTGTTTATTTTATGATTTCAAACAAGCACAGAGAAAATAAGTCGTGTCTTAGTACTAGTCCATCATGAAACAAGTGGATTATTAAATCATAATTTTAGAAGCATACACATTTTCCGGTTACTGAGGAGCATACGAATATAAATTATGATGAAAACCTACTTGGTGCTTGGTTAATGCGAAGGAGTGGGCGTGAGTTTTAATAATTCCGGAAAAGGAAATGTCATTTGACTTTTTAGCAGAATTACATTTTATTCCTTGGTTGAAAGAGTTCAGGCAACTTGGGTGCTATAATTTAGCCAAAAAACATTCGTCGCCAACTTGATTTTCTTTGATGATGGCGGTTATTCTGTCAACTTGGTTTTCTACCCCTTGGTCTTGGTGCCCATTGCCTGGTTATGGCTTTGAAGTCAACTGTACAGTTACGTGGCAAACTAAGGTATTTTACTAGCACTCCACAATCTTGAATGATAATAATACTGTCTGACCCTCGAAATATGGTTAAAACAGCTGATATTTAACAGTAGTTGTGTTGGAAGTAAATGATACTAAGCAGTACTACTAACAATAAAAAAGCCTAATCCTTGATAATTTTTAATATTGTGAAGAATTCGGCGTTTTTATTCTTGAGGAATTCATAATTATTTTTCTTGAGTTTTATTCTTTTTTTTTTTGTTTTGCACCCAATGGTAATTCACTTAATGTGGTTCACATATAGCGTCCATATTTCAACCCCTGTCACTTCTTATGCCAACAACGCCATGCTATTCAAATGTTGACATTATCTTTCAATTATATCAAATACACATACCCTGCATTTTAGCAATTTCCCCTAAGGGAAATCAGCTATTGAGGTTGTACTCATGACGGAATTTTCGAGATTTTTCTTCAAATGTCCATCGATCCTACCCAGGAGATGTCGAAAACGAGGTCCGTTCAAAACTGTATTTATATATCTATATATTTGTCTGTTACCGCTCAAGCGGTCGCAATTTTTGTTTGATCGTTACCAAACTCGATATTTAGTCGTTTTATGTAAAAAGAAAGATCAAGTTCGTTAACGGCTGAAATCGGACCAGTGGGAGGGGGGGTTTAGAGGGGAGGATTTTCGTAAATTCGAAATATCTCCGTTACTATAAGTCGGATTGAAAAATTGTGCAGAATCAATGTTATTGCAAATTAAATTTACTATAAATATTGTTATATACATTTATTCTATATCTTGAATATTAACCGAGATATTTGCATTTTTATTATTTCTGGGTGGCTAATGGACAAAGATGCTTTCCGGCCAAAAGCTAGTTCGGCCGTTTCATTAATTGCTCAGCTCTCGTGAAATTTCTCTATTGTATAACTTACGTGGGAAATCTGCTTCGTTTACGCAGCCTCTGCGGGACGGACTTTTTAAATTTCCGTTGACATATATGCCACAATTACAAACTCCACATCGGTTGGATTTTCCAATGATGTGTATTTCTGAGCAGTCGCGCATAAATGTTATTTATTAAGTCATATTTGTGAACGAATTAATATTATGGTAGCAGTATTAGTGATGTCAAAGTTGGACTATTTTTTTTTTGTTTTGGCATGCTAACAGGTGGTTCAAAAAGACCCAGCGAATCAACATATTTTTTTTTTATATATGCCCATTAACCGTGGCAACTCCCACAGAAGAGACGAGATAACGGTGTTCCACAGAAATCAGCTCGCGTGCGCCCTAACAAGGCCGGTGGGACAAACGAATGGATAACCCTAATTTAAGACCATCTTTGATTTAAGGACGGCGATGGAGTACTGTGCTAAACATGGCCTTCCATCTCCTTTACCCCCTTCCAGATGGTTCGCTGGTCATGCCTGTCGTCAGCTGGATATACTGCCTCCGCCTCATTAGGAAGCCAGTACTTCTGCCGCATGTCGTCTCAATCAGGAATCCTTTTGTTGACGTCGGCCTTGTTTATTTTCTTCTTTTCCCCATTTTTTTATTTAAGGATTGGAGAACTGGACTCGTTCTGCTCATGACGAAAGAGGATATGATTTGAAAAATATCCCTTGAGGAAGGAGAATGGACACCGATGCTTTTACTTTAAAAATCTCTGTGAGTTTCTCACCTCCAACGGTGCTTCTTCAGCAACTTATAGCTGAATTAGTCGAATCCAAAAGACTTCCTGAGCAGCCATTTAAATTTTCATGGCAGTATCCAAATTCCTTGAAAACTAGTCGAATCCCTTCTGATTGATGCTGCCATAAGCTCAGGTCCTGTCGACACTTTCAGTCACTGATTGTTGCTTTTTGCAGAACCAAGACTTGACTTCCTATCATGAAAAGATAGCTGCTGGATGAATTACGGTTACCAATGTCCTAAGTAGAATAGCTCCCACCTGCATCCCCCATGTATCATAATTTTCATTGACCAGGGCTTCTATCTTTTTCACATTCACAACACTCAATCTAACACTTTTTGACACATTGTTTCCTGAACCTAAAATAAGTTTCATAATCTGTTAAAATATGCAGGCAACACGCACATGTCCATATTTTATAATAACCTAAAAATACATAACATATGTTCACATTACAGAATGATGATGCTATGACAACTCTAACCTCAACACGTATAGCATTAAAATAATTCTACTGTACGTGTGTATTTCACTGAACTCCTCCTAGACGACTGGACCGATTTGAATGATTTTTTTTCATACGCTTTTGGGTGACACACCGGATGGTTTAGCGCCGCAGATCAGCCCGGCAGATGGCGCAGGAGTGGGGGTCGTGAGGGAGGCCTGAAATTAAAAATAGCCGTATTTCGTTTCCTATTGGTTTTTCGGCAAATATGCACAGGTTAAGAGTTGTTTATTTTCCTATTTGGAATAACTTTTGTCGTATAACAAAGTGTAAACGAGATATACACTAAAAACGTAAGGTGGGGGCCAACAATTTTATTGGGCACCAACGATTGAACCGAACTTAATAAAACTCGGTATGTGAATTGGCATTAGTTTTCCCATAATTATAAGCTATATTAATTTTTTTATATTCGAACGGGAGTGGGGGTTTACAGAAGGCCGAAAACTAAAAAACGCCCATATCTCGGTTAATATTGAAGACAGTGAAACTATGTACATAACAACTTAGAATGTTGACATTCCTTATATAAAACTCTTTTCCTTTCTGATCATAATCAGGTAGGGGATGGAAGGGGTTGGTGAAGATTAAAGAAAAATCCAAATTTTTCCACACCTATTTGTGGTTGAGAAGTTGTGTGCATGAATGTTTTTATCCATCATGAATACTTCTTAGAATTATATTTTATGACATTTTTTCATACGGTGGATATAGTATATATCATGTTAAATGAAGCGCTTCTAAACCTTTGTTTAGTTAATTTAATAAAGAAATTATATTAAATAAATAAACAATTTACCTGGGACTCAGTTTAACCGTGTTAGTAAGGCGCTGGCTTTGGTCTTGGTAAACCAAGAGTGGCGATTCCCGCCTGGGCTATAGGAATGTTTTTAGTGGCGAACTCAATAAATAAAAATCTTAGCCCTACCATGGCTAGACAAGGGTGGTAACCTGTGGGAAACCCGTCCAAATAGTACAAAAGTGTTCATTAATAAATAAAAAATAATTTAATAAGGGTACAATGACTTCAAATGTCGTCCACGTCAGATTTTGTTTCCTAGTAATTTTAAGTTCATACATTCTTTTCGTTCTGATTGGAAACTAGATTTATTTCATCCCATGGACGATAATAAATTAGTGAATATTCTCCCAATACCTTTTATATGCCTCACGCATAAATCAAATATGTGACTAATGTAATAGAACTTTGTCATTATTTCAGGAGTTGTTTAGTGCTTAAGTTTAATCTATGTTTATATTTCGGAGGCGAAAAAAAATATTATTTCGATTCATATAAAGATGAATACTATTCTAAACCTCAATTCATCCAATTGGCACTTTTGACTTGATGGGGATGTAACTGAACTACAATTACTGTACTGGTTACAAGACATTTGTGTTATGACAGTATAATAACGGGATCATTTTCTGCACAGCCTAATCCATTCTTTTAATCCCACTTGAAACCATTTCTACTTCAACCCATCACCGACGGGTAAAACACTTAATGTTTACATGAATTACAAATAAAAATAAACTTCTACCGTTAGGCTAATACTGTAGCGGCAAACAACGGGAATGAATATTTTAACATTTCCTCTTTTATTCTTTACTACCACTTATTATAGTATACCATTGTTCATGATAGTTTTTGTTTGGTCGGTTGTTAAAATGATAATAATACATCTTATTTAGGAATTACTTTCGGCAATAAAAGTTATTCCAAATTTCCCTTAACGGAAAATTAAATGCTTTTAAATGTCCATGGATCCGGCATAGTAAAGCATTTCTTCTCTTCCGAACGTTGCTTTGAGTAACTGAGTCACTAAGTCTCATGTCCAGAATGAATCTCAATTCCTATTTATACGTTTTATGTGAAAACAAATATGAAGTTCGTTAACAGCAAAACTCTGTCAAGTTGGTAGGGGGGTGGTGGGTTTAGAGGGAGTGAATTTCGAAAATTCGGAGTATCTCCGTTATGCGTCGGATAGAAAAAGTGTATAGAATCAACCTTATTGACAATGTCATGTTCTATAAATGTTGTTATGTACACGTTTTCAATATCTTTATTATTAACCGTGATATTAGTTTTCGGTCATGTGTAAACCCCCCACTCCTACTCACATCATAAGCTGTGATATAATGAACCACTTTATTTGAAGCCTAAATGCAAATACGTGAAGCACGTGGGAAATCGGCTTAGTTAACGCAGCCCCTGCGTGGCGGAATATTTTATGTCACAGAACACTGAAGATGTAGCAGGTGGTTGCCTCTAGAGTGGCCTGTCTGTAATAATGGAGGTGTCTGATCTTCTCATACCTTTCCGTTTTATTAGCAGATTTCCCTTAAGGGAAATCAGCTATTGAGGTCGTACTCATGACGCGATTTTTGAAAAATTTCTTCAAATGTCCATCGATCCTACTCAGGAGCTGACGAAAATGAGATCCGTTCAAAATTATAAATATATATAAATATATATATATATATATATATATATAAATTATATATATATATATTTGTCTGTTAACACTCTAGCGGTCGCAATTTTTGTTTAATCGTCACCAAACTCGGTATTTAATCGTTTTGTTTAAAAAGGAAGATCAAGTTCGTTAACGGCTGAAATCAGACCAGTGGGAGGGGGGGGGGTTAAGAGGGGGGATTTTCAAAAATTCGAAATATCTCCGTTATTATGCATCGGATCGAAATATTGTATAGAACCAATCTTATTGAAAATTAAATTTACTATAAATATTGTTATATGCATTTATTCTCTATCTTGAATATTAACCGAGATATTTGCATTTGTATTCTGCGTGTGGTCACCAGTAGGCTATGTTCGGACTTTCCGCCGAGAGCTCTGGCGGCCGTTTCCATAACTATTCGTCCCTCGTGAATAGGTTTAGAGGTTAGGTCAACTGTTTTTTGGGGCTAGAAACTACTGGGTTATTACGCCCTAAATAATGTTTTAGGTTTAGAGGTTTCTTACTACTACAGTTGTTATTAGGCAGATTTCTCTATTGTAAAACTTCTCGTGGGAAATCTGCTTAGTTTACGCAGCCCCTGCGTGACGGACTTTTTTATCTATACATACAATTGGAATTTATTTACTGAAGGGTGCTTGCGTTTACTGGGGCAATCTTTTACTGAAACTTTCCTTTCAATGGCTAACTGAATATTGTCAAAATAAAATGGTCTTACTCAATAATAATTAAACTGCTTTATCATTATTATAAGCTTGAGAAATCCGTTTTCAAACGTCAAAAAGAGTCCCCAGTTAATCCTTAAGTTATTTCCTAAAAACCTAATAGGATTGATTGAGAGATTAATTCCCTTCATTGAAAATCCCTTTTCGGATTGACCTCCCAGGATGAAGGGCCTTATATCCTTTTTCCGATTTAAAACTCTTAATTCCAAAAAAGCCGTTCAATAGGCCAAAGAGGGCTTAGAACTCCAGGTTAGAGCGTGTATTCATCCTCCTATAATCCTAAGTCTAAACCTTCATCTGGCGAGAGCTTTTATACACCGCTTAAACTACACTTCATCGCTGATATTTCATGTAAAACTCGCCGCTCATCCTTCAAAGCACAACAGAGCATTTCGTTGTTATCCATATTTTATCCTCGGCGGCCATTATCCTTTTAAAACTCTTGAATATATAGCTCTCTCTCTCCCTGTAGGTCGGGCTTTGATCCTTTTGTTACAACTGTTGATTCTAGCTCTTTGTTAAAATAAAAAAAATAAATCCTTTGTTTCAACATTATTCTTCCTTTTTCTATGGAAAGTCTACATTTTCATACATGCCAACAGACTTTTCTGGAAGAATTTCAAAATACAAGATTATACTTCAGCCCCATTACAGAGAATCATACATTTTTGTTCTTTAAGTCAACTGAATACAAAAATGATAAATGAGAAAAGTAGAAGAAAAATATACTCTAAAAATAAATTACGTAAAACGTTATAAAACTGTTTTCATTACGTATTAAAAGAGATGGGGGGGGGGTTACTGAAAACTAAAAAAATACAAATATCTGAGTTAATTGTCAAGAGAGAAAAAAAATACGTTACAACATTTATAGAACATTACATATGCAATAAGATTAGTTCTATATAAATTTCCGATCCGATACATAAAAGTCCGTCACGCAGGGGCTGCGTAAACTAAGCAGATTTCCCACGTGAAGTTTTACAATAGAGAAATTTCACGAGAGTCGAGCAGTTAAGGAAACGGCCGAACTAGCTTTTGGCTGGAAAGTCACCCGTCCGTTAGCCGCCCAGATTTAATAAAAATGCAAATATCTCGGTTAATATTCAAGATAGAGAATAAATGTATATAACTATATTTATAGTAAATTTAAGTTGCAATAAGACTGGTTCTATACAATTGTTCGATCCGATGCATGATCACGGAGATATTTCGAATTTTCGAAACTCCTCCATTCTAACTCCCCCCCCCCTCTCACTGCTCCGATTTCAGCCGTTAACGAACTTGATCTTTCTTTTTACACAAAACGACTAAATATCGAGTTTGGTAACGATCAAACAAAAATTGCGACCGCTAGAGCGGTAACAAACAAATATATATATATATATATATATATATATATATATATAGTTTTAACTGACATCATTTTAGTCATCTCCTTGGTAGGATCGATGGACATTTGAGGAAAGTTTTTCTAGAATCGCGTCATGAGTATGATTTCAATAAGAAATTTCAGCCATGGCTGCTAATGTTTCGATGCTCTAGATATTTTTAGCAAGTAATATTTACATTTAAACTTTCATAAAATGTAATTAGCCCATTGGGAAAGAAAGTTTATGGCTCCTATGTTTGAGAATCGAACTCAAACCACAATTTTAGCATTCTATAGTATATTTAGATGGGTGGTTTTAGAATGGAGGGAATCCTATTAGTTTTTCTGGTGTCCCTCAGCATCGCGAGAAAATTGAGTCTTGTGAAAATATGACTTTGGTTTTTTCTACTTTAGGTAAGCCACTGACTTTTTTGATCACTTGTTGGGGTAACAGATATTATTATTCTATATGATCGATATATAACCTCCTAGGAGGTTATTGAGTAATTATGATTATTCGAAAATTATACATAGTAATCATGAATTTAATACAGATCATTGTTCTTCTTAAATCAGAAGAAACGGCATTTAAGCCACTTCAGAAATATTGATGGAAGATTTTGCAATTGACTTGAGTATTGTCCATCTAAAATATATTTTTTCTGTGAAACATGTATACATCTCAAGAATAGAACAATTAACTGTTACAAGCTCGCATTTAGTACACATGTTCAAGACAGTTCACTAACTGGGAATTTTAACCAGTTTTTGGGTTTTGATCTTTTTTGACCATGAGAATAATTTTTGTGTACAAAAAAAAAGATCGTAGCGGTACGTCCTAATCAATATTTCAATTTAATTCTCTCTGTGTTTGTAAAATCTTTAAAATGCTTTCATATTCTAAAAATAGATTATTTAAGGTGCTTTTATACATCAGTTTCAACAAATGTTCCTTATTTTTATGTGTTGCGTGGATCAAAATTGGAAGAGGAAGCAAAGGCATCAGTTTCAAACAATATTCCTATATCTTTAAGTGGCAGACTTGCTCAGAATTGGAAGAGGATAAGCAAAAGGCGTAGTTATTCCAATGAAGATAAGCGCCCGTCCTCACGTTTCTTTTAGACCCGGGCATAAATTAATTGTAGTTTGGCTTGGGATGTGATCCCCCCTCGACCGCTACAGCACCCAGACCTCTGCCCCAACAGAATTATAAATTATTTCGGCCCCCCTATCAAAACTCCCTGAACGGGGAACATAACTTGGCTGAGATTGATCCCCACCGACACCTACACACCAGACCTTGCCCCAACAGATTTTAAATTATTTCGGGCCCTTCAAAACTCTCTTAACGAGGAACTTAACTCGCTCGAGGACTGCAAAACGCACACAGAGGAGTTCATTACGCAAAAATCTGAGGAGTTCTGGGAGGACGGAATTAAAAAGTTACCTGAAAGATGGCAACATGTAATAGAACAAAATGGGTAATATATAATTGACTACTATTGAAACTATTTACAAGAATCTGAAGTTTTTATTGAAATCACCGGTAAAAAATGCTACGAACTTATTTTACAACCTATTATATTCATGCTAATATTAATTTTAAAGAACAACTCTACAATTTGGGTTATTTCCTGATCTCGCCGGAGATGTTCGGCTCAATAGAACCAACACTAGACCACTGATGAAGTGACGGTTCGCCCCGCAAGTTACTTTGCCTGTAAAAATGCTAATAACTTATTAAGAGAGGAGTGTTTAGCAACTTATTATATGTATTTGATCCTTCCCTTTATTTTTTTAAAGAACAACTCTACAATTTGGGTTACTTTTATAACTCTGAGCTAAATAATAATTATAAATTAGCAGCTTTTATGTGTAGGTGTCTATACTTCTGTTTTTATTGAAAACCAATCTCTAATCTGAAAAGTTCCAATATCAGGAGTGGCATAATGGCTATCGTTCAAGAGCATACATTTACTTTTACGACTGCGAAAATCGTTCTCGATGTAAAAATAAATAAAATAAAGTAAATGTAAGGGTCATTTGAATTTTAGTATGTAAAAAAATACATTGGAAGGCTTTTAGCTCAACAGGTAGCGGATATGGGCATCTGTCACAGCCTTTTAGTGTCGTGCCATTCGTCCTTCATGCTTATTGGCCTTTATTTGTACGGATTTAAAGTGCTAAGACACCTACTTCAGGGCTGCTAAATTTTGGCAGTGACTGCGTTTTACATTGAATTCGATTTTCGCAGGCAAATCGTCAAATACGGTTTCATTTTAGCAGATTTCCCTTGAGGAAAACATTCCTTCAAATGTCCATCGATCCTACCTACTAAATGATGAAAATGAGGTCCGTTCAAAAATATACAAAGTTCGTCACGCAGAGGCTGCGTAAACTAAGCAGATTTCCCTCGTGACTTTTAACAACAGATAAATCTACATACTGGTAGTAAAACACCACCGAGAATATTAACTGAATAAATACCAACGATAATAAGAAACCTCCCGACGGGAAGCGTATGAACTGTAAACAAACAGTTGTGCCTACCTCACACCCGAAAGAAAATGAAATTAACTGAAATATAATCATAGAATAATCACATAATTATTTTTATATGAAAACTATGTTACTTTAATCTAGGTACTTGATAATGTATTATAAATTTGAATACTTTTTATCTCAATCATTCAAATTTTAGAGGTCCAACAACTTAAAACGGGGGGGGGGTCACCAGAACATATTTGGTCTTTTGAAAACAATATTTGGCCTTTAACCCTCGAATAGTTTGGTTTATTATATAACAGAGTATTATTTATGTAATGCTGAAAAATGCTAATATCTCAGTTAATATTCAAAATAGAGAGCAAATGTATATAACAACATTTATTGTAGACATTTGCAATAAGGTTGAATCTATACAATTTTTTGATCCTACACATAATAACCGAGATATTTCGAATTTTCATAATTCTCCCCTTCTCAACCACCCCCCCCCCCTCTACCAGTTCTTCGATTTCAGCCATTAACAAACCACCTTATTGCCACAGAACCAATAAAATGCACTATAAATATTGTACATACATCCTCTATCTTTAGTATTAACGGAGATATTTGCATTTTTTAGTTTTCGGCCTTCAGTAAACCCCCACTCCTTTTCATGGCATATTAGAAATAAGTTATTATATCATGAACCACATTATATTTAAAGCTTTTTTCACTTAGCACGTAATTGTTTTTCGCAATAGAACATTTACTGTAGAGATACATGAAAATACGTAGTGTGATGACGTCATCAAATAAGATTTACGGTCGTGAATGGAAAAAATATATTTCTTCTATACTATATTCGATAATAAACTGTTTCATTCCACACTGAAGAAAGTATTAGTTAATGGCTGAAATCGGGGGGTGGTTCAGGAGGGGTTGTTCAGAGGGAGGATTTTGATAATTCAATATATTGCCGTTATTATGAGTTGTGTCGTAATATGTTATAGAACCAATCTTGTTAAGCTATTGATGCTCTACAATTGTTGTTGCATATATTTTTTTCGTAACTCAAGTAGTAAACGAGTTATTTCTACTTTCTTGTTTTTACCTTTAGTAACCCCCCCCCCACACACACACACTTTTACTCACTTTTAGGTTTTTACATAAAAATGGAGAACATATACTCAACCGCAAAAAAAAACCGGACACTTCATTTTTGTCCGTATTAAAAGCTTAAATTTTTCAGCAATTTTCTTTTTGTTGGGTATTCTAGTTATTACAGAGACTTTTAAGTCTAATTCCCCATTGAAACTAATCCCTTCAGGATTAGTAAACAAGTTAGTTAAAACTCAGATTAGAGTTATTTTTTGTCGTGAAGTTTTATCTATTCTAAACTGTAAAGTAGTTTTTCGCCCATTTAAACATCTTTAATTCTTAACCAAGCATTTTTCTTAAATTTAATGTTTTTTTATTTTTGATTTCGGTCCAGAATTAATGGGTCT
>JADPXZ010000123.1:0-11650 GCA_019009955.1 Riptortus pedestris
CCACCAACAACGGCGCTATCGACGATTTTGATTTCTGAATATTATGTAAAACATATTTGACTCAAAGTCAGATTTGAAGAAACGAAAATTCATGAAGTTCTGCAAAATTTAGATTTGTGCCATGCCCATTGGTGCTTATTGCGCAAGACTGTTTATTTTCTGTAAATATACGGAATTTCCGTTCTCGGGAATAATTCACCAGGGGTAGTCTGTCGATATAACTACACTAACTATATTCGATTCGTCTTACGTAAGTACGGTGTTTAGCTTTGAGCTACATACGACGGGCTACCTTATACGACAAGGGCTCATATATTATTGAATAGACATAATTCATGGAATTCGGAATGAATTTATATATTTAAATTCTCTGTCGTTATTAATAGTGTTAGGGAGTCAATATTATAATGAAAGATTTATATATCTCTTATATTTATATCTCTGTTATATTTATATCTCTTTGGATTTGTAAGATACAGGTTAGGTGTAGAAACATATGTTTTGTAGTTGTAGATACACAAGATAGTTTTTTTGTTTTTCCTAGTCATGAGTTGAAAAACAAAGAGATACTTTCTAATCCTTTTTTTTGTGCTCAAGGACAAATAGTTAACCCGCAAATCTTAATCTATTTAAGAGAATCGAATGTTTTAAAAAAGTTTCATTGAGTCCTCCTTGGATACATATATTTTTGATTATGGAAATTCCAAAGAGACCAAAACATTTCATTTTCCTCCTCTCACCCCTATAGGCATCGCCTCTATTACAGATAATCTTTTTAAATTCTCACATCCAATGTAACAGTCTTTCCGTGGTTCTAATTTACGGTTAAATACTTTTCAAATGCTTGCAATTTCCACAATATTTTTGTATACAACTTACGAATCTATTTAGATGAATGCAATATCATCTATTTTTACCACAATTACGGAATTAAGTATGTTTCACCTGATTTTGAAAATAAAGTCCGCCACGCAGGGGCTGAGTAAACTAAGCAGATTTTCCACGTGAAGTTTTACAATAGAGAAATTAATTAATAACGGCAGTAGTAACGAATCTCTAAACCAATTCACGACGGACGAATAGTTACGGAAACGGCCTAACTAGGTTTCGGCAGAGTCCCGAATATGGCCGACTTCTGCCGACCACTCACACAATATAAATGCAAATATCTCGGTTAATATTCAAGGTACAGAGTAAATGCATAGAACAGTAATTATAGTAAATTTAATTTGCAATAAGATTGATCCGATGCATAATAACAAAGATATTTCGAATTTTCAAAAATCCCCTCCTCTAACCCCCCCCCCCTCCCACTTGTCCGATTTCAGCACTAAACGAATTTGATCTCCCTTTTTACATAAAACAATTAAATTCCGAGTTTGGTAACGATCAAACAAAAATTGGGACCGCTAGAGCGTTAACAGACAAATATATATAATTTTGAACGGACCTCATTTTCGTCATCACCTGGGTAGGATCAATGGACATTTGAAGAAATGTTTCGAAACTCTCGTCATGAGTACGACCTCAATAGCTGATTTCCCTTAAGGGAAATCTGCTAATAATAAAGTCAATGTATGACATTGAGAGTTATGGGCGTTCCATGTTTGATGACATCTCAACCAGAAAATTTCCTCTATGTCCAAGTAACTTACCTAGGAGATGACAAAAATGAGGTCCGTTCAGAAATTTATAAATTTATATATATAAAGTTCACTAACGGCTGAAATCGGTCAGAGGGAAGGGTTTTAGGAGGTTTAGGTAGCTTAGAGGGGGATTTCGAAAATCATAATATCTTCTTTATTATACGTCGGACCGAAAAAGTATATAGAACAAATCTTATTGCAAATTAAATGTTCTATAAATGTTGTTATATGAATTTTTTCGCCATTTTGATAATTAACCGAAATATTTTCACTTTTCGGCTTTCAGTAAACTCCCACTCCTAAACATGTCATACTAAGAATAATCTGTTATATCATGACTTACTTTATTTCAAGTTTAAATACCATGTGTTGTTGCTATTTTGAACGTTTACTTTTTCAGATAAATTCAAATACGTGGCACACGTGGGAAATCTGCTTAGCTAACGCAGCCCCTGCTGGCGGACTTTTTTTTTAACTAGTGCACTTTAAATAAGTTTCGAACTGGCCTTGATTCTTCAATCCAATTTAAATTTGATGACCTTAGATATAGTTTTAGTTTATTTTATTTATTTCTATCTTAGCAAGCATGACCTTAATATTCTAATTATATTAATTCCAGAGCTTCCAGCCATGAGCAAGTATGTAATACATCAGAAGGAAGGAACTGAGCGAGGGGGTTGGTGGTCGTACTGTGGCTTCACGTCAACACCCTGAAACTTTAACCCCAGATAAAGTTCACAAGGTTAGGTCCCCTAGCACTTCCCTTGGACTCGGTTAAACTTTTAAACTAAAATGGTTTATCCATTTGACTTTTAGCGTTATAAATTAAATATAAATAAACTGCCTGTTGCTGCTCATTTTCTCCATTAACTCAATTAGCCTTAGACATTTAAAGTAACTAATGAATTTCATCCAGTCAGGGTATTGGCTTGTTGTTTCTAACCCATATCAACCATAACTCTAGATGTGGCTTATTCCGAACCCTACTAATATTTAATTCATCTGAACTGACAGTAACTCTGTAAGTAGGAGTAGACTTCCCTCATTACATAATTGGACACTCGAGTTTAATTGAACACTTATAAGTGACTTTTCCCAGGAATATATATATATATATATATATATATATATATATATATATGTTAACGTTTAAGTATGCTGATTTGGATACCTATCACAACCACTTGTGAATATTGTAAGCTACTTGCCCAGCCCAAGTTAGCGCAGAGTTATCTTCATATTGGATCCTTCAAAATCCACTGAATTCCTGTACGATTTACTTTCATTTCGGATTTGTGTGACTCGTTATGCAGTACTACTAGAACCAAGAGGTTTTAAAATAGACTCTTATATCGTTCGTCTATATCCAAAAAAGAGTTGTTAATATAATTTAAGTTTATAGGTATCCTATTTTTACAGTGAGAAAAGGCAAATTCAATAAAGCTTTTACTGTATTAGTGTAACATTTCTTTTTTCTCTTGTGAAATGAAGTTCTGTGTGTTCATTTGGAGAAGATAAATAATAAATTAACTGTTAGGCCTGATAATTTCTAATGGAGACGGATATAAATTACCAATAAAAAAAGGTCATTATCCCCTATTCTGTTTTTAATTAATTCGATAACGTTTCGTCCTAGAGCATTTTAGTGTCTATATTTTGTGAGAAAAAAAATGATTGAAGAAGTTCCGGATAGAAAAATATCTTTCTTAAATTGTAAAAAGAATATCAAATAAAACCACTTAAATATAATAAAATGAATAAACAAGTTTTGAGGCTCTCAGCTTTTAGAATAACCCAAAATGGAGACCAGTCAAACAGCTGACTAAAAGAATGATAATTTTTATCACTTACCCTTTCATGTGCCAAATTATAATTCATAATTTTATATTGATGAATTCTCTAATTTCTAAGTGCTTCCCTAAAATCTTTGAGCACATTTGTTTTACTATTATTCATATGAATACTAATATATTTTTTCTTTGGCTTGATGCTCACTGTACAGTTGTTTGTAATAGGATCTCTTAGTAAAATTCTATTAGGAATTGTGTTATAATGATTCTGTGGCGGATGTCTCGTATCAGTAAAGTGAAGGGCATGAGTTAGACAGGGATGTAGCGAAAATGTTAAAGCAAATATTTGTTGAGGAAGGGCTACTGCTTTTATCGTGCTTCCTCGAATGTGGTCGCTCTCTCGTAAAATATATTTACTCCTTTTATTTTTCCTTTGGGGCTTGAATTTATTTTGGGAATCCTCCAGCATACGGACACGTGAAGTTCAGTGAATACTCCACATTGTTTTTGTAGAGACTCAGGAATGTATCACGTAACTTGAGTGCATTTGAATTTTTCTGTTGAAATAATCATTTTATTTTTCATAAGATGAAAAGTCCGTTAGGGGCTGCGTTAACTAAGCAGATTTCCCACGAGAAGTTTTACAATAGAGAAATCTGCCTAATAACAACTGTAGTAGTAAGAAACCTCTAAACCTAAAACATTATTTAGGGCGTAATAACCCAGTAGTTTCTAGCCCCAAAAAACAGTTAACCTAACCTCTAAACCTATTCACGAGGGACGAATAGTTATAGAAACGGCCGCCAGAGCTCTCGGCGGAAAGTCCGAGCATAGCCTACTGGTGACCACACGCAGAATACAAATGCAAATATCTCGGTTAATATTCAAGATACAGAATAAATGTATAGAACAATATTTATAGTAAATTTAATTTGCAATAAGATTTATTATATACAATTTTTCGATCCGACGCATAATAATGGGAATATTTGGAATTTTCAAAAATCCCCCCTCTCAAACCCCCCTCCCACAGGTCCCTTTTCAGCCATTAACGAACTTGATCTTTCTTTTTAAATAAAAATATTAAATTCAGAGTTTGGTAAATATCAAAAAAAAATAGAGACCGCTAGAGAGTTAACAGACAAATATATATATATATATATATATATATATATATATATATATATATATATATATATAATTTTGAACGGACCTCATTTTCGTCATCTTCTGGGTAGGATCGATGGACATTTTAAGACATTTATCGAAATTCCCATCATGAGTTCAACCTCAATAGCTGATTTCCCCTAAGAGAAATCTGCTAAAAAAAAAAAATAAAAAAAATAATTGGTATTTAGGCTTTGAATAACGTTCTTCGTAATATAACAGCTTATTGTTAATACGACATGAGTAAGAGGGGAGGGGGCTATTGAATGCCGAACACTAAAAAAACGCAAATATGTCGGTTAATAATCAAGACAATGAAAAAACGCACAGAACAACATTTTTGGAACATCACATTTGTAATAAGATTGTGTAGACAAATTCGATCCGACGCATAATAACGGAGATATTTCGATTTTTAAACACCCCTCTCCCATTGTTCCGATTTTTGTCGTTAATCTTAATATTCACTTAAAACGATTAAATATCGAGTTTGGTATTGAACAAACAAAACTTTCGTCCGCTAGAGCTGCATTTCTATATATATTTGTCTGTTAACACTCTAGCGGTCGCAATTTTTGTTTAATCGTCACCATACTCGGCATTTAATCGTTTTATGTACACAGCTGAAATCGGACCAGTGGAGGGGGAGTTTAGAGGGGATTTTCGAAAATTCGAAATATCTTCGTTACTATTCGTCGGATCTTATTGCACATTAAATTTACTATAAATATTGTCAAATACGTTTATTCTCTATCTTGAATTTTAACCGAGATATTTTCATTTTTATTAAGTGGAGCGGACGAGCTATGGTTCCCGCCAAAAGATAGTTCGGCCGTTTCCGTAACTGATCGGGACTCGTATGGAGATTTCTCTTTTGTATAACTTTACGTGGGAAATCTGCGTACGCCCCTGCGTGACGGACTTTTTCATCATCTCCTAGGGAGTCATTAGATGGGCTTTTGTAGAAATCCCATGATGAGTACCCCCATCCCCTAAGGGAAATATGCTAAAAATTGTGGTTATAGCAATGTTTTCTGGAAGGTGCTACTACTCAGGAGGAAGGTAAGAATTTCCTCCTCTGCTCAAGGACTTTTTTTTCGGTTGCTTTCTTCAGGTGTAATATATCCAATAATTATAATCTGTATGTCTATTTTCCTTCTAAATTAGATTGAGGACAAGATTCTGCCCAGTACAAGGTGGTGTCAGCGGTTTATTTACCATGGCATCACTTCGGGGTCACCATTTTGCTGGAGGTTGCATTACTGATTATATTGGAGAACCCTCTCTCTCTTTTTTTTTTTTTAAATTGGTGAATACAATTTATTTCTTATAACAATATTAATTAAAGCGCATAACCTCGTGAGAAAAGTCATAATATTATGGTTATTTCAAATTATTTCCGTTGGTCGGCTATTATATACATATCCACACATGATTCTGCAGCCTCTATTATTGATCGGCATGTTCGGCATAAAAATACTTGAGAACGTCCAGATAGACTAGAAGAGCTTAGGATTCTGTCGTTTAACAGAAGTATACCAACACTAATGAAGCTTTTGGAAGGAAATGTAATCAGTAGCAATTTTCCTACTTTGCAGGAGAGCTTGTTGGCCTATTCATAACGCGCGAAAAGTAAATATCTCGGTTAATATATATTAGATACAGAGAATGAATGTATACAACAACATTTATTGGTTACTTAATTTGCAATAATATTGGGCATGGACAATTTTTCGATCAGACATACAGTAAGGAAAATTCAAATTTTCTAAAATCATCCCTCTAACCCCCCCCCCCCCTCCCACTGGTAATATCGATATAGACTTTTTGAAGAATAAATCCCCCCCCCGATTTCTGCCATTAATGAACTTGATCTTTCTTTTTACATAAAACGACTAAATATCTAGTTTGGTAACGATCAAACAAAACCGTGACAGATAGAGCCTTGACAGACTAATATATATTTTTATATATATAATTTTGAACGGACCTCATTGATGTCATCACCTGGATAGGATCGATGGACATTCCGGGAAATGTTTCGAAAATCGCTTCACGAGTACGACCTTAATAGCTGATTTCCCTTTAAGGGAAATCTGTTAAAAAATTACATTGGCCCTATCTTTGTATATTTATAAATTATATTCTATGTCATTCTTTGATCTGATACATTGGAGTGGATGTATCGCATGTCACTTTCAAATGAAACAGTTTAAAATGATGGCCAATCAAACATTTTGCTTATTAATATAATAGGTTTACACAGAAGCCATGTGGAGCCCACAGCCCAAGACTTCCCCATAATTGCAAAGTAATTATTTCGACTTACATTATTATGCTTTCTTGGCTAATTTCTTGTAGCTGATACTATTATCTTGAAAACTGTTCTTGAAATCGGTTACCTGGTTACGCCGGTTATATGCCTGTTAATATCCGTTACAGTTGAGGAGCACAATTTTACCATAATTGCATTTCGGATTTATAACATCTAATTACAGGTTTAAGATGCTCTGAAATTGGGGAAATCGGACTGGTTGGAGTAGAATGGAGGGCTTAGGACCTGATATTTCCCAGTAGTGTGAGTGCCTAATCTTCGGTGAATTATTCTAGCGGATTCGCCAGAACTAATGCCCGTATTACTGCAGTTTATTAGCTTTGATAAGATTACAGACCAATATAACTGGGCCACGTAGCCAGTCTCTTTTCCTAACCTTCTTCCTGCTAATGTATTCAAAATGCTCTTTTTTTGTACGTGTTCCTCTTTCTCACAAAACGATATTCAATATACTATTTTATGTATGCAATTAAGTTATTTTTCTACGATTCGTGTAAAAGTGGCTAATGACTTTTTCAGCATCATTGGTTTAAATCATACGGAAAAAAGTCATTCACACAAGGGGCTGCGTTAACTAAGCACATTTCCATTTGCTCATGTATTTGCATTTATCTCAAAACGTAAAAGTTCAATGAGAACGATATTTGGTATTTAGGATTGAAATAAAGTGCTTCATCATATAACATGAGTAGTATTAGGGGTTTACTGAATGCTAGAAACAAAAAATGTCCATCACGCAGGGGCTGCATTGACTAAGCAAATTCCCCACGTGCGTCACGTACTTGTATTTATCTCAAAACGTAAATGTTCAATGAGAACGATATTTGGTATTTAGGATTGAAATAAAGTGCTTCATCATATAACGAGTAGAAGTGGGGGTTTACTCAACGCCGAAAACTAAAAATAGCTGACTTCCCTTAAGGGAAATCTGCTAAAATGGAAATGTCTCAGTTAATAATCATGATATTGAAAAGATAACAAAATTTATAGAACATGACATGTGCAATAAGATTGGTTCTATACAGTTTTTCCATCCGACGCATAATAACGGACCCGACAGATGTTGTCCTGAATGATATTTCAAGCGATTAATATATTAAATTTAATAATATTATGTTTAAAACAAAATCTACTTTTAATAACACAAAAAACAACTTTTCATATGTGCACGTTTGCCTAAAAACAAATAGAAAATGAAATATTGCAAATTTTTTATTCTGGCCTCCGTTATAGCCCCCACTCCTGCTCGAACTTCAAAAATTTAATATAGCTTATAATCATGGAAGAATTAATGCTAGTTTACATATTGAGTTTTGTTAAGTTCGCTTCAATCGTTAGTGCCCAATAAAATTGTTCGCTCCCACATTAATTTTTTAGTGTATATCTCGTTTATATTTTGTCATACGACAAAAGTGAATATAACAAAAGTTACTCTAAATAACAAAATAAACAACTTCCATCCAGTGCACATTTGCCGAAAAACCAATAGGAAACGAAATATCGCTATTTTTAATTTTAGGCCTGCCTTACAACCCCCACTCCTGCTCCATCTGCCGGGCTGATTTGTGAATCTAAACTATCAAGGGCGTCACTCAAACGCATACAAAAAAATTCATTCGAATCGGTCCAGCCGTTTAGAAGGAGTTCAGTGACATACGCACGTACAGTAGAATTATATATATAAAGATATATATAAAATTGTGAACTTGAATTTTCTTCCTAGGAAGGATCGATTAACCTTTGGAGGAAATATATCGAAATCGCGTAATGAGTACGTCCCCTAAAGGAAAGACCGCTTTTCTTTTGCAACCAAATTATGGTCTATTTTCCGGAAAAAATATTAATATTTCTCTTGGGATTGGACATTGTATGTAACCATGTCGGCAGGAAGTAGGTACCAATAGCGCTTTCGTAATTGCTGGAGCGTCATCAGGCCTTGAGGTTTGTGGAGAGGGCTCCAGTGATGCGCCGATTAAGTCACTTGAATAAAAGGTCGCACGAAGTTATTAAATGGTTAATGTTCTTCATGAACTTACTTTCCATACTTGAAATTTGCTCCGTCAGAGTTATGCTGTAAATATATATGTAAATCTGCTTCTTATTTTCGGTCACCATTTTTCTCTTAACCAAACTCAAGATATATAATAATATCGTACAAAAGAGAAAGGAAACTATTTAGTCTTACTCTCTAGGTCATAAAAATTGACTGTGTCTTCGATAGACCACTGCCTGACAGGCGCAGTGGAGAATAATAATAAAAAATCAGGACACTAGAAAAAAGATAGAAGCTTAAAAAAAATTGGCACGCGGAAAAAAAGTTGCAAGTCGAGAAAGCACAAATATTTCCGGATACGGTCTAATCGGTTATCCGTTGACTGCTACCTCATCCTGGCTGTCTGTTCTAGTGGAACCCCTCGATTCCCCATCTTGGGGATGAAATGTCGATGGTTGGAGTCTGTCTGTCACGGTGAACTGACGGCCGGGGCGAGACTGAATATCGATAGTAATGCCGGGTTAGTGGGTCATCCACTTTCGGTATTGGGCTCCTCGGGATGGTTTTGCCCTCGTAGCCTTCTTGCCATTGTGTCAGTATCGAAGTGACTGACACGTAGAGGAACATTAAGAAATGTTAAATCGATCTCGGGACTCTTGGGCGGTTTTGAGGCGGCACGCCTCTGACAAAGGCACACATTCTTCGGAGGAAAGCACGCCGTACGAAACGGACATATGTCGAACACGAAGTCCGACACGCAGAGGCTTCGATAACTAAGCAGATTTCCCGAGTGCATGTATGAAACACAACTGATATCTCATCATACATTGTCTATTTCGTAATAAAAATCCGATGAGGAAATATATAAGGGGGTTTACTCGAGATTGAAAACAAGAAAGAACGAATAACTCTCTTAACCCTAGAGTCGTCACCTGCTTTTCAGTTACATTGTCGGTCACGTCGGGTCATTATGACCCTAATTAAAAAAAAAAATTAATGAGGTGTAAAAATTATCATTACAAAATACCATTAACATTTTTTTAATAAGATATGTTTATTTTTTTAATATATAATCAAAAATTGGAATAAAACAAAACTTAAATCTATAAAACATATTTACAAAAAATTTACTTCCCCAGAAGTCTTCATCAATTGACTTTTCGTGGTACATACTTGATATAAGTGTAACTGATTTATTCTTTTTTGGTACGTACGAAACTAATGTCAAATTCGGAGTAAAACAAAAAATTGAATCTTTAACGGGCCTCCTGTTTGATGGCAAAAAATATTTTGGAATTTCTTCTTTATTTTTTTGTAAGGTTCCAACTAAGGTCAATTGTCGTTCCAACAATTTTTCAGCCAGATCGTAACTTGAGTACCAATTATCTTTGGTAATATTACGGACAGAATTTTGCTGCCTTTGGAGTTCTGATAGAAGCTCTTCATCAGTCAAAAATCTTGGACTTCTTGACATCCTAAGAATATTTACACATAATTATTTCTTATCTTAATAAAAATGTTTATCAAAATTCGAAATTATTTGCAACAAGAAATTATTTTGAAGGGAAAACATAGCATATACAAATTTAAACTTACCTGCAGGCAATTCCAATCACTTCGGGTCAAACCTCTGAGACACTAATTACAAAAGAAGTCATCTCGGGTCAATCTTCAAAATTACCACTTACACAAATTGTCACCTCGGGTCAAACTGAGCTGTTAGACAGGAAATACCTATACGCCACATGACCACTACCAACATGATCAGAATATCAAAAAAATCAAAGTGTAAAAACCTCATTTGGATATCCTGACTAAATAATTAAAATCATTTTTTAAAAAATCTGCTAAAACAACTCGGGTCATAAGGGTTAATAAATTTCAGGACAGAGATGTTCACGTGTTTGGGGAGAGCGGTCTAGCCCGTACTAGTTCTTACCAGTCATTTCTGGAAAAGACTCGGACTAGTCCGTTGATGTTTTTCCGCTCCTCTATATAAGCATGTGCAATTCGCCCGACAGTTTAGTTTTGCTCTCAGCTGTCTTCAAGTGCGTTCAGTGATACAGTGCGACTTAGTTGCAGTGCGGTAAAGTGTTTTTATGTGAAGAACAGTGTTGTGCCGTGACTGTAAGTAACAGTTTAGTGCCGTGTTTGAGACAGTGCAGTGCTGTTAACTTCGCGAAGTAAAGTAAGAGTGCAGTGACGTAGTAATTAAGAATAATTAACCAAGTGTATAGTGCATTGTTAAATAAGTTTTGCAGTGATAAAACCTGTTTAACTTGCGTGCATTTAATTTTGCAATCCAAAAGAACTCTAATAAACAACGTTTATTACTGGTTTTGTAATAAAACGTAACAATATCTTCTTATATAATCTGGCATGTTCGCCTAGTACAACTTCATCTCTTTTGTTGTCTCTTGTCGAAAATATGTTTGAACTATTATATATAAATACATGGAATATGAGGCCACATTCATGTTTTGCCTATCAATATGCAGTTAAGATCATCGAAAGCTAAACTTGTTCTTTGTTGGCACCCAAAATCGGAAGTGGTTCGCTTTATGTAAATTTTACCTCCTCAATAACCAATATCACATTACAATGGTTCGGGAGTAGTAACAACCACAGCCTTAAATAAACAGTTTACAGCCCTCAACTCGATTTTCTGTCGGTTCAGTGTTTTACATGGTTTTTGAGAATCGTGTGTCTGTTGTACCAT
>JADPXZ010000124.1:0-11600 GCA_019009955.1 Riptortus pedestris
TTTTATCAAAAACCAGAAAATTTAAATTTTTGGGCCCCTTTAAAAAATTTTTTTTTCCTTTTTTTTTTTTTTTTTACAGGCCCTTTGGGGGGAAAGTTTTTAACGACTTCCCTGAGGAACAGGGGTTGGGGGTTTTTTTTTTGGGGAGCGGGGGGGTTTTTAAAACCTTTTTTTGCGGGGGGTTTTTGGGGTTTTTCCCCCTTTCCCCTTTTTTTTTAAAATTAGAAAATGTTTTAAAAAAAAAACCCTTCCCCTCGGGGAAAAAAACCCCCCTGGGGTACCAACCCTTTTCCCCCCTATCCCCCCAAAATTTTGCAGGGGGTTTCCCCATTAAATTTAACCCCCCTATTTATTTTAAATTTGCGCTGATATATAGGAAATAAAAGGGAAGGTTTGGTTTTTTTTTTAAAAACCCCCCCCTTTTAAACCCCCAAATTTTCCCTTTTTTTTAGTGAAGAAGAAAAAAATAGCAAAAACCAACATGTAGGTTTTTTTTCTTTTTTTTTTGGGCCCCCCAAAAAACCCTTTTTTTATAGTGTGGTTTTGTGTGTCCCCACACACCAAAACCCCCAAAACAAAAAATAATAATTTTAATATTTTTATAAAATATATATTTTAATAATATATATAATTATATTAAAATTTTTAAAACAGCCCCCCCCCTTTGTTCGTCTCTGGAAAAAATTTAAAAAAAGCCCCAAAAGTCCCCAAAGTTTGGGGGGGAGAAAAATAAAAAATAAAAAATTTTTTAAAAAAAACCCCTTCCAACCCCCTTTTTTTTTTGGCCTGAAAAAAAGGAAAAAATAAACAAACAGACCCCCAAAAACCCCCAAATTGAAGAAAATTTTGCCAAAAACTTTTGGGAAAAGAAAAAAAATAAACAGAATATTTTTTTGGGAAAAAAAAAAACAAATTCCCCCCAAAAAACGAACAAAAAAAGCCCTGTTATTTAAATTTTTCCCCCGGAAAAAATTTTATTAAACTCCTTGGTTTTTCATACCCCCCAAAATTTTTTGCCCCTTTTTTTAGAAAAAGGAATGTTTTTCCCAACCCAAAAATTTTTTAAAATTTAAAAAAAAAATTTCTTATTTTTTTTTTTGGGAAAAATGAAAAAAAACATAATTAAAGGACCCAAATTTTAAAAAAAAAAAAAACCATTGTTTAAAAAATTTTTTTTTTTTTTTATCCCTTTTAAAAAAAAAAATTTTAAAAAAACCCAAAAAAACCCCAAAAATTTTTAAAAAAAATAAATTTTAATAATTTTTTAAATTTTACAATGGGCCCCCTTAAAATTTTTAATTTAAAAAAAATTTTAAATTTTCTTTTTAAAAAAATTTAGAGGAATTTTTTTTGTACTAAAATGTTTTTTCCTGGGGGATGTTTCTAACATAGCCCCCCCTTACCCAAAAAAAAGGTGGGCATTAAACGCTAATTTTTGGGGCCCCCCTCAACCCCCCTAGTCCCCGCCTCCCCAAAAAATTCTAAAGGGTTTTTATCAGGGGAAAAAGGGGTTATAATAATAAAAAATCCGTACATTTTTTTTTTTCACTTTTTTTTTAAACCCTTTTTCCCCTTTTTTTTTTTCCCCCAAAATTTTAAAAGCTTTTTAGGAATTCCCCCCCCCCCCCCCCCCCCCCTTTTTTTTTTTTATATCAATTTTTTTTTTTCATATTTGGGGTTTTTTTAAACCCAAATTTTTTTTTCCCCCCCGGGGGGCAAGGGGAACCCCCCAAAAATTCCCATTTTTTAAAAGGGGGGATGAAATAGGCAAAACAAAAAATTTTTGGGTTTTAGGGAAAGGGGAAAATTTGCGTATAACAAAAAAGGTTGGGCCCCTTTTTAAATTTTTTAAAAAACATTTAAAAAATTTTAAATCCCCCAAAAATTTTAATTGTTTTTTTTTTTTTTTTTTTATTGGAAAAATTTTGGGGTTTTTTTTTTTGGGGGGGGTTTTGGGGGTTTTCATTAATTTCTTTAAAAATTCCTTTTTTTTTTTTTTTTAATATTTCCTGTCCAAAAAACAAAGCAAAAAGTCCCTCTATTTACTTTTTAACCTAAGTTTTTTTCCCCAGCTTTTTTTTTTTTTTTTTTTTTTTTTAAAATTGGGTTTTGAAAAAAAATTTTTTTTAAAAATTTTTAAGAATTTAAAAATTTTGTCAGGGGGCCCCCCTTTTTTTTTTTTGGGTTATAAACAGAAAAAGTCCCCCCCGCCCCAAATTTTTTTAAAAAAAAAAAAAGGGTTTCCAAAAAATTTTTAACCAGGGGAAAAAAACAGGTTAAAAAAAAAAAAAAAAAAAAATAACAAATTTTGGGGAAAGGGATTTTAGTTTTCCCCCCCCGGTTTGGGGTAACGATGACGAAGGCCGGCCCCCTTTTTTTTTTTTTTTCCTTTTCCCCCTTTTTTTTTTAAAAAAATTTAAAAATTTTTTTTTTCCAAAAAAAAAAAAAAACCCCGCGGAAAAAAAAAAAACCCCGGGGTTTTGGGGGGGTTTTTTTTTTTTTAAAAATTTTTTTTTTTTTTTTTAATACTTTTTAAAAAAAAATTTTTAAAAACGCCCCCCAAACGGGGATTTTTTAATGGGGGCGGGGATTTTAAAAAAAAAAACAAATTGGGGGGGGGTTTAGGGGGGGGGGGTAAAACCCGCCACTTTTAAAAAAAATTTTTAAAAACAAAAAAAAAGAAAGGAAAAGAAAATTTTTTTAAGCACCACATAACTTCCCCTTTGGGCAAACAAAAAAAACTGCAAAAAAAAAGCCCCAGAAAAAAAGTACAGGAAATAAAAACCCCAAAAATTGCCCCCCAATTTAGGGGGAGGGAAAGGGGGTTTTTAAAAAAAAGGAAGAAAATGCCCCCCAATTGTGGGCGTCCCAAACCCCCAAAAACAAAACCTAAAAAATTTTTAAAAAAAAAAATAAAAAAGTTTAAAAAAATTTTTGAAAAAAAATTTGGGGGAAATGCAGAAAAATTTTGGGGTGCAAATTTAAAACCCCCAAAATTTTGGGGTTTAAAAAGGGGGGGAAAAAATTAAAAAAAAAATGTTTTTTTGAAAAAAAGAACCCCCAACTCAAAAAAAAGCAGTCCCCAACCCTTTTAAAAAAGACGGGGCGCATAAAAAAACATTTTTCCCCCCTTTAAAAAGGGTTTTAAAAATTTTAAAGGTTTGGGGAAAAAATTGGGTATTTCTAAACAATGAACCTGTTTAAACATTAGGGGGTGGAATTTTTTTTTTTAAAAAAACCCCCACCCCAAAATTGAGAAAAAAAAAGATTTAAAAAAAATTTGGAAAAAGGGAAAAAAAAGGGTTTTCCCCCCATTTTAAAAAAAACTTGCATCAGGGCAAAAAAAGGGAAAAAAAATCCCTTTCAAAAAAAAAATTTTAGGTTTTATTAACAAAAAATTAAAAACACACCACGCAGAGGGTGCCTCAAGATTCCCAAAAATTTGGGGGTTTAAAAAAAAGGGTTTAAAAAAAATTTGGGGTGCCATAAAAATTTTGGGCCCCCCCTAAAAACAAATTTTTTCCCCGCCCCCCCATTTAAAAAAACCCCCGGGAAAACCCCTTCCTTTTCCCCCGGCCCCTCCCCAACGAAAAAATAACTTTGGGGGAAAAATTTTTCCCCCAAAAAAATTGGGAAAAACCTTTATCACGGAAACCCCTTTTAAAAAAAAAAAAAAAAAAATTTTAAAATAAGTTTAAATAAAAAAATAATTTTTCTAAAAATATTTTAAAAAAAATTTTAAAACATTTGTTCCCGTACTTTTAATTTTTTTTTTTTTTTTTTTTAAAAAAAACCCCCTAAAATAATTTTTTTTTTTTAAAACCCTCTGGGGGCCCCAAAAATTTTCTTCCCCAATTTTTGGGGAGCTTTGGGGGTCCCCCGTTTTTTTTTATTGTTTCCTTTTTTTCCCCCCCCTTTAAGGGGAAAAACCCCCAAATTTTTTAAAAAAAATTTTGGGTTTAAAAGTATTTTTCCCTTTTTCCTCCCCCATTTTAAAGGAAAATTTAAAAGGGTTTTATTAAAAAATTTTCAAAAAAAAAAAGGGGAAATGGGGCTTTTTGGGGGAAATTTTTAAATTAAAAAAAAAAGATATTTTTTTTTTTTTTAAACCCCTTTTTTTTTTGGGAAATATGCAAAAAAAAACAAAAAAAAATTTTTTTAATTTTTTTTTTTTTTGAGGAAAAATTTTGGGGTTAAAAACTTTTTTTTCCCCTTATTAAATTTAAAAAATAAAGGGGGTTTTAAAAGCAAAAAAACCATAAAACTATAGGGGGGAATCCAACAATTTTTTTTTTGGGGCCCAAAAAGCCCCAAAACCCCCAAACAAAAACCAAAAAAAAGTTTTTTTTTTAAAAAAATTTGCATTAATTTTTTTTTTTTCCCCTTTAATTTTTATAAATAAAATTTTAAAAAAAAAATTTTTTTGGGTTTTTTTCCATTGGGGGGGGGGGGGTTAAAGGGGGGGCCAAAAAAATTTTTAAAAAAACCCCAATAATTTTCTTTTTTTTCCCATTTTTTTTCCCCCTCTTTTCCCCCCATAACAAAATTTTTTTTAAAAAACCCTTTTTTTTTATTTTTAGAGTAAATTTTGGGGTTTTTTAAAATTTAAGGGGTTTTTTTAAAATAAAAAATGCATATAAAGGGGGGTTTTTATATAAATTTTGCATTAGAAAAAAAAATTTTTAAAAAAAGTTTTTTTTTTTTCCAAAAAAATTCCCCTTTTTTTCCCAAAAATTAAAAAAAAAAAAAAAAACCAAAAAAATTAAAATTTCAAAAAGAAAAAAAAAATTAAAAATTTAAAAAAATTTCAAAATTTTTTTTTTTAAATTTAAAAACCCCAAAATTTAAAACCAAAAATTGAAAAAAACCAAAAAATTTAAAATTTAAAAATCCCCGGGCCCCCCCCCCCCCCCTTCTCTTCTTCCCAAAAAATTTAATTTTTAAGGGGGAAAATTTTACCAGTTTTTGGGGTCTTAAGTGAAATTTTTTAAAACTTTTTAAAAATAAAATTTTAAAAAAAATTTTGAAAAAAACCCCGTTTTATTTTTTGTGAAAAAAAAATTTTTTCCCCAAAAAGTATTTTAATTTTTAAAAAGCTTTAAAAGGAAATTTTAGCCCCCCAAATGAGCCCCCCCTTTGGTTGGCACCCACCGAGCCAAGGGAAGGGGGGGGGGGGAAATCCCCTTTTTTCCTATCTTTTTTTTTTCCCCCCCTTTTGCTGGGGGAAAACCCCCCAAAATTTGGTTTTTAAAATTTTTTTAAAAGGGTTTCTTGGAAAAAAAAAAAAAAAAATTTTTATGGCCCCCCTTAAAAAGAAATTTTTAAAAAAAATACATGCACATGAAAAAAAGGAAAATATAAAAAAAAAATTTTAGGACGTGAAATCTTTAACCCTTACAAAAAAATTTTTTTTTTTAACTAGTTTTTAAAAAAAAAGGGTTTTTTTTAATTGGAAAATTTTTTTTTTTTTTTTTTATTTGCAAAAGGGAAAATTTTCCCCCCATTTTTTTAAATAAAAGCATCCAAAAAAAAAAAAAAAGTTTTTTTATTCTTTTCTATTTTTATGCCACAAAATTGGGTTTTTTTAAAAAAACCCCTAATTTTTTCCCCCAAAAAAAGTATTATTTTCTTCCCAAAAAATTGGGGAAAAAGGCCCCCTTGCTTTTAAATTTTAAATTTTCCCCCTTTTTTTTTCTAAAAAGCTTTGTTTTTTTGGGAATTATTGTTTCAATTTTTAAAAATTTTTTTTTTTTTTTGTAAATTTTCCCCGTGTTTTTTTTTGGAAAAGTGGCCATCAATTATTCCCCGTAAAATAAATGTTTAAAAAAACAATTTTGTGGGGTGGGCCCCCATATATATTTTAAAAATTTAAATTTTTAAAAAATAAATTTTTTTAAACCCTTTAAAAAAAAAAAATAATTTTTTAGAATTAAATTTAAAAAATTTTTTTAAAAAAGTTAAATGTTTCCCCCCCATTAAAAAAGACATAAGGTTTTTTTGGAAAATTACTATAAAATGAAAAAATAATTCATAATTGAAAATTTTTTTAAAAAAAAAAAGGCCCTTTTTTTTTTCCCCCCCCCCGGACATTCTATTTTAGGGTGTTTTAAATTCATTTTATTTTTCTAAAAAAAAAACAAAATAAAATTTTTTAAAAAAACGCCTCAAAAAATTCCCCTTTAAAAAATTTTTAAAAAAAAACCCCCCTTTTTAACTGATTTTTTTAAAACACATTTTTGTAAAATTTTTTTTTGATAAAGCTCATAACTTTCCCCAATTTTTTTGGGTTTCCCCCCTTTTTTAAAAATTTTTTTTATTTTTTTAGAAATTTTTAAAAAATTTGGGGAAAAAAGAATTATTTTAATGGGAAAATTTAAAAAATTAAAAAATTTTAAGGGGGAAATTTCAAAAAAATTTTTTAAAAATTTTTAAATTAATCATTAAGCCACACAAAAAAATTTCAATTGTTTTTTTTAAAACCCCAAACCACAAAAGTTGAAAAAATAAAAGTAAAATTTTTAAAAAAATTTTTTACTTTGAAAAAAAATTTTGGCCCCCTTTTTTATAACCTTTAAAAAAACTATTTTAAAAAGGGGGAAAAAGGTTTTTTTTACTCCCCCCAAAGTATGGGTCCTTTTTTATATAATTCCCCCCCCCCCCCTTAAAAAAATTTTTTTTTTTTATTGTATGACAAAAATTACGTGAATTTTATTTTGATAGTGTATACAAAAAAATAATAAATGATTTTTTTTAAACAAATAAATCTGAAATTCAATTATAACCCTGTAGTTGTTAAATTAGCTTAGCTGTATTTCGTCGAAAGTCTGTCTTGATACAAGTATAACCAATGGCTAGAATAATTAAAGCACACACATAGGATATTGCAGTATATTAAAAAGAAAAAATAAACATTATCCATATAATATTTCTAACTAACTATTTAAATGATCTCTAAGTAGATTTAATATTTATTGGGCCATTCAAATGTTGAAAAGTTAATTACTTTAACAAATATGTTTGACATGAGTGAAAGTAATTCAGGAATACTTAACTTATCAGGTAAAATAATTCATAAACCTTGGAGTAAGAAATAAAGTAGATATAGACAAGTTATAAGTTAGCCATACTTTCACTTAAGAATCAAGCAATGTAAATGAATATTGTTTAACTAATTCCTTCCATTTTCATTGAGAGTTCAAATTTAGGTTTCAAAAGGTTTGATATGACTATTTAAATTACCAAATTGTATGGATAGGGCAAATAAGTTTAATATAATCATGCTAAAAGCTGTAGTGGGAGACAATCAATTTATATATGGCCCGCCACAAACTAACAACAAATAACTAAGACTGCCCTCCCGAACTAAACCAAAACTTCACTATAGAGATTTGGTCTACATACCTACCTGAATCTAAGGTAATAGCAAAATTTCGATGTACGAACCAGAGTGGGGGTTATAAAGGCAGTATGAAAAGACTACAATCCGCAATATTTCCGTACAATTGTTAATTTTTTGGCAAACGCACATATTACAAAAGTTTTTTGTTTTGCTATTTAATGTAACTTTTGTTATAAGTTTTGCCATATAATGAAGCAGGAATGCACAAATATGTAGTAATCACTTCTACCCCACCCCTCCCAACCTCACATTGGCTTATGTTCACATGTGATTTGATGCTTATACTTTTAGTAATGTAGATTTTTTCTCAGAAATTGGAAATTATATAATGTAAAAGAATGATCGCTGGAGAGATACACCCAGTTATTTCTGGAATTTATTAACTCCACTGTTAATATATGTTATACTCTACTGAACATGCTCTGTACTATTAAGAATATACAGTTCACTTTCCAAACAGTATTTTTAATAGTAGTTATTAGGTATTTAAAACAGCTGCTATCCAAGTGGTGCTTTGGATCACTTTTGAGGAAATGAACATTTATTCATAGATGGTTCGGAATGCAGAATTCTTTCTATGATTATGAACAATATGATTAGTAATATAATCTATGATTATGATATATATATATATATATATATATATATATATATATACACCATACTCGGTTAATTATAAACCACATTATTCGAAGCTTAAATACCATATATTGTTTTCCTGAGACCTTTATTATACGAGTTACACTCAAATATGTTTTTGCAACCCCCCCCCCACCCAGTTTAAATTCTTGAACTTCTTTAATTTGATTGTTTAAGATAAAAATTGTTCTGATTCATTATAAATTACAGTACTAGATATAGTAAATAGTTTTCAATAAAATTAATATGTTGTATTCTGATATGTTTCAGTTATTGCTTTCTTTCCGTTGAGCTGTTGGCTGCCTGTTTGTTTACATTTCAGGCTTCCCGCCGGAAAGGGAGGAGAAAGATTTCACATTACCCTTTGTATTTATTCATGGGGGTGTTGTTTTAGCAGTATCTAGGTTTATCTACTATTAAACTTTGAGAGGGAAATCTGCTTAGTTTACGCAGCCCCAGCATGACGGACTTTTCTTTTACCACGCGGCCGTGGAGGTAGACATCGGTGTATGGGTTGCAGGGCAATGGCGTCGATGGGCAGCTTGGCAAGAACATTGACATCATTTTTTTCTTTGTGAGCATAAGTGCTGTAAACAACCGAGATATTTGGAATGTTTAGTTTTGAGCCTCAGTGAACCCCCACTCCTACTCATGTCCTAATAACAATAAGTAGTTATAACATGAACCTGTTAATTCTAACTTTAAATTCCAAATATTGTTTCTTTATTATGCGGGATTCATAGAAATTCGTGGTGCGATAACGTCATCAATTAAGGTGAAAAATTTATAATTTATAGATTAAAAAATTATATTTGTGCTCATATTGACACCATATATTCACATAATGGACTTATATTAGACCATTTCTGTTTTGTTTTGTACCTTGATGTAAGCCAAACATCAGTTATTGTTCTTGATAAGAATCTTTGTTATGAAAGTGGTTCCCCAGTTATTTTTTTTTTGACCTTGACCAGTCTCATTTAAAAATCATATTTGAGAAACATTCAAGGCTAACTATTCTTTGACTATTAAATAACTCAAACACATTTTTTTAAAAATTATTTCATCAAAAACACTTTAAAGTGAAGTTACAATACAAAAACAAATATATTAAAAATTTAGAACAAAGAAATAGCATTTAACAATTGAGAAAAGTATATAACTGTGCGTTGAAAAGCGTAAGGAAAGGACTAATAAAAGAGAATCAAGACAATATTGCAGTTGAAAAGCTGGAATGGCTGACATCAATCGAGAATTGAGTTTTAGCAGATTCCAAATTTTGTCATGTGCTAACGGTGGATTAGACTATTTGAATTGAATATTTGTTTGTTTGTATTGTTTTTCATTTCTCCCTTTTGTTTTTGAACATATGAAAACTTGAAAAAAAAATTGTTGCTATAGTCGACACCCGAGTATAATCAGGGGGCAGGCCTGTATGCTATAGGTGACACCCGAGCATACTCAGGGGGCAGGCCTGTATGCTATAGGTTCCATCCATGTATACTCAGGGGGTAGGCCTTTTCGCTATAGGCAACACTCGAGTATACTCAGGAGGCAGGCCTGTTCGCTATAGACAACACCCAATTATTCTCAGGGGGCAGGCCTGTATGCTATAGGCTCCATCCATGTATACTCAGGGGGCAGGCCTGTATGCTATAGGTGACACCCGAGTATACTCAGGGGGCAGGCCTGTATGCTATAGGCGACACTCGAGCACACTCAGGGGGCAGGCCTGTATGCTATATTCTCCATCCATGTATTCTCAGGGGGCAGGCCTATTTGCTACAGGTTCCATCCATGTATACTCAGGGGAAGCCTGTATGCTATAGGTTCCATCCATGTATACTCAGGGGCATGTGTTGACTATGGATTAGACTATTTGAATTGAATAACTTGTGTCAATTTTTTACGTTCTTCCTATTATTGTAACAACATTTGTGAGTAATTTTTAAAATTAGGTCTTGTATTCATCTCCCTCTTTTGTTTGTGAACATGTGTATGTAAAACTTGAAAACAAAAAAATTGTTTATTCAATTTCTGTTCTTATGTCATTGTTATATTCATTTTTTGTTACTCATTAATAAATTAATTTGTCTCCTTACAATTTTTTTTTATTTCAACCCCCCCCCCCTAATCCATTCAATTTTAAGGATATGATACAATCAGTACAGTCTACATTTTATAGAGTATAGTTATTAACCCTTTAATTGCGCAAAGCCATAGTGGCCAAGCAAGCTATAGTGGCTTGAATCAAGCTCTCCAAAGTATGTTATGGAGTCATATTTTCAAGACACCTATTTAAGGAAATGTTGTTATCCTGAGAAAATAAAATGCTTTCAATGTTAAAAATGTTTATTTTGATAGATTAAATTGATGGATAAATAACGGTCATATTAATGACAGTTCTTAGTGCGGTGTTTGAGAGTGAGCATGCAGGCTGGTGCATGTTTTGAATACACTGGAAATATTCTATTAAGCACTAGTAAATTTGGTATGATTGGCCAATAAAGAACAAAATTGGGTACTAATTATAAAATTGAAGAAATGAAAGTAAAATTAATATATAAATTAAAGTCTTTATCTTGTCAGTTGGAATAAGATGACAAAAATATGTGTGTACTAAAAGAAGATAGACTCCACTATTTCTTACTTATTGTACAACAGACATTTCTCATAAATATTAATATTTTCATTCTGTATTGGAGAGTCGAGGAATTATACATTCCTTGAATTATAACTAATCCATGATATTTAAATTACTGCCAAACAAAGAATATTCCTTTACGTGGATGCCTAGATTGGTAAGTAAAAGGAATTGGGTTTTCTATTCAAATCAAATTGAAGGTGTGCCCCAACTCAATAATAGATGTATGAATTTGTTTAATGCCATCCAATTCTGACCAGGTTTTGTAAAATTTTATTTTATATTACTGATACTGCCTTCAATTTATTGTCCATTAGTAAATTCTATAAATTTACACTATGAAAATAGTGGTTTCAGTATAACCTCTATTGCTGGTGTAGGGATGCGCTTAAGAATAGTTCTGGAGGGGGGGGGGGTGAACAGAAAATTTCACTACTGGTCTTGAAAATTTTTTGATAATTGCCTCATGAGTAAAAGCTCAATTTCCCTTAATTGAAATCTGCTAGTAGCATATAGATTCTTATGAAACTTATGTCCAACATGTTTCACCCCCTTTTTGACAGCTCTTCAGGAGCTACCTGAGGATCGTCTATTTTTATCAATTGTTTTACCAGATTTTTCCCTTCAAACTTATAAATATGTAAGTTACTGCTCTAGCCGTCGTTACCAACCTGATAAAACATAGATCGTTTAAAACTGGTAAAAATTTAAAGATCGATTTTTGATCTTACCAAACAAAGAGGATCATATCAAAAAAAAATTTCACTACTGGTCGGGAAAAATGAAATAAATTAAAAAATTGTGGTTTAACCCCGCGTTTATCTATCCTTTATGAAGGACAGAGTGGGGGTGTTTTAAGCAAAGTGGAACTCTTCATGATTCCTCTTGAAAGGGTTCCCCCGGGAAAAGAGAAACAGA
>JADPXZ010000125.1:0-11447 GCA_019009955.1 Riptortus pedestris
TTGGCAGCATTAGCCTCGTTAGCTCAGCTAGCTGGGATCTAGTTGGCAGCATTAGCCTCGTTAGCTCAGCTAGCTGGGATCAAGTTGGCAGCATTAGCCTCGTTAGCTCAGCTAGCTGGGATCAAGTTGGCAGCATTAGCCTCGTTAGCTCAGCTAGCTGGGATCTAGTTGGCAGCATTAGCCTCGTTAGCTCAGCTAGCTGGGATCTAGTTGGCAGCATTAGCCTCGTTAGCTCAGCTAGCTGGGATCAAGTTGGCAGCATTAGCCTCGTTAGCTCAGCTAGCTGGGATCAAGTTGGCAGCATTAGCCTCGTTAGCTCAGCTAGCTGGGATCAAGTTGGCAGCATTAGCCTCGTAACCTAAGATAGCAGGTATCAAGTACTCAGCATTAGCCTCGTTAGTTCAACTAGCTGGGATCAAGTTGGCAGCATTAGCCTCGTTAGTTCAGATAGCTGGGTAAGTCTGCAGCATTAGCCTCGTTAGCTCAGCTAGCTGGGATCAAGTTGGCAGCATTAGCCTCGTTAGCTCAGCTAGCTGGGATCTAGTTGGCAGCATTAGCCTCGTTAGCTCAGCTAGCTGGGATCAAGTTGGCAGCATTAGCCTCGTTAGCTCAGCTTGCTGGGTAAGTTGGCAGCATTAGCCTCGTTAGCTCAGCTAGCTGGGATCAAGTTGGCAGCATTAGCCTCGTTAGCTCAGCTAGCTGGGATCAAGTTGGCAGCATTAGCCTCGTTAGCTCAGCTAGCTGGGATCTAGTTGGCAGCATTAGCCTCGTTAGCTCAGCTAGCTGGGATCAAGTTGGCAGCATTAGCCTCGTTAGCTCAGCTAGCTGGGATCAAGTTGGCAGCATTAGCCTCGTTAGCTCAGCTAGCTGGGATCAAGTTGGCAGCATTAGCCTCGTTAGCTCAGCTAGCTGGGATCAAGTTGGCAGCATTAGCCTCGTTAGCTCAGCTAGCTGGGATCAAGTTGGCAGCATTAGCCTCGTTAGCTCAGCTGGGATCAAGTTGGCAGCATTAGCCTCGTTAGCTCAGCTAGCTGGGATCAAGTTGGCAGCATTAGCCTCGTTAGCTCAGCTAGCTGGGATCAAGTTGGCAGCATTAGCCTCGTTAGCTCAGCTAGCTGGGATCAAGTTGGTAGCATTAGCCTCGTTAGCTCAGCTAGCTGGGATCAAGTTGGCAGCATTAGCCTCGTTAGCTCAGCTAGCTGGGATCAAGTTGGCAGCATTAGCCTCGTTAGTTCAGCTAGGAGGGATCAAGTTGGTAGCATTAGCCTCGTTAGCTCAGCTAGCTGGGATCAAGTTGGCAGCATTAGCCTCGTTAGCTCAGCTAGCTGGATCAGTTGGTAGCATTAGCCCTTAGCTCAGCCTAGCTGGGATCAGTTGGCAGCATTGGCCTAGTTAGCTCAGCTAGCTGGGATCAAGGTGGCAGCATTAGCCTCGTTAGCTCAGCCAGCTGGGATGTACTTGGCAGCAATAGCCTCGTTAGCTCAGCTAGCTGGGATGAAGTTGGCAGCATTGGCCTCGTTAGCTCAGCTAGCAGGGATCAAGTTGGTAGCATTGGCCTCGTTAGCTCAGCCAGCTGGGATCAAGTTGGTAGCATTGGCCTCGTTAGCTAGCTAGGAGGGATCAAAGTTGGGTAGCATTAGCCTCGTTAGCTCAGCTAGCTGGGATCAAGTTTGTAGCATTAGCCTCGTTATTTTCAGCTAGGAGGGATCAAGTTGGTAGCATTAGCCTCGTTTGTTCAGTAGCTGGTGATCCAGTTGGCAGCATTAGGCCTCGTTAGCCTCAGCTAGCTGGGAAATCAAGTTGGTGGTAGCATTTAGCCCGTTAGCTTTCAGGTAGCTGGATCAGTTTGGTAGCATTAGCCTCGTGTATCCTCAGCTAGGAGCTGGATCAAGTTGGTAGCATTAGAAGCCTCGTTAGCTCAGCTAGCTGGGATGAAGTTGGCAGCATTGGCCTCGTTAGCTCAGCTAGCTGGGATGAAGTTGGCAGCATTGGCCTCGTTAGCTCAGCTAGCTGGGATGAAGTTGGCAGCATTGGCCTCGTTAGCTCAGCTAGCTGGGATGAAGTTGGCAGCATTGGCCTCGTTAGCTCAGCTAGCTGGGATGAAGTTGGCAGCATTGGCCTCGTTAGCTCAGCCAGCTGGATCAAGTTGTCAGCATTAGCCTCTTTGCTCCCTACTGGGACAAGTTGGGAGCATAAACCTGTTACCCGCTAGCTGGGGTCAAATTGGGAGCATTACCTGTTTCTCAGCAGCGGATCAAATTGGCACATAGCCCCGTTAGCTCACAGCGGATCATTGGCAGCATTGCCTCGTTACTCAGCGTGGGTCAGTTGGCAGCATTACCTCGATCTCAGCTACCCGGGATCTAGTTTTGGGAGCATTACCTCGTAGCTACTAGCTGGGGGTCAAATTGGGACATTAGCCCGTTTTCCAGCTAGCGGGATCATTGGGACATTACCTCTTAGCTCACACGGGATCATTGGGAAACATTACCCTTACTCACACTGGATCAAATGGCGATTTGCCTCGTTTCTCAGCTCTGGGGCAGTTTTTACATTTTGCCCGTTAGCTCAGCTACTATCTAGTTGCAGCATTACCTCGTTTCTCACTAGCTGGATCAAGGGTTGGCAAAAAATTTGCCTCGTTAGCTCACTGCTGGATCATTCACATTAGCCCTTAGCTCGCTTCGGGGTCAGTTGGCAGCATTAGCCCGTTTTTTTTTTAAAAACCTCGGGGTAGCTAGGGGGTCAAGGGCAGCTTAGCCTGAGCCACTAGCGGGGCAAAGGGGAGCATTGCCTCGTTTTCTCACTACTGGGATCAGTTGGCAAATTTCCCGTTAGCTCCTAAGGGGTCAAGTTGGCACATTAGCCTCTTAGTCAGCAGCGGGGTCAAAAGATTCCCTGCTACTAGTTGACAAGTTGCACTTACCCGTTTTTACTAAGGGCAAGTTGCCAACCTGTCCACTACTTAACGAAAAAAAAATTTTTAAAACCCCGATCCCGCAGCTGGTCAAGTAAGCTTCCCTTACCACTAGCGGGACAAGGGCAATTGCCCCCCAACTATATCAGCCATGCTCGAGCTTGCTGAACAGTCAGCAACCCCCGACTACGAGCAAGTGCACTTACCCGTTTGCCACTACGGGATCTTTTTCAATTAAATCTTTTAGCTAGCTGGGGCAAGGCAATTAGGAAAAAAACCGCTATGGGGGCAATGCGCAATTACCCTTGTAGCTAACAGGAAAGTGCCAAATAACCCAACTAGCTAAAGGGCAATTGCCCAAAACCCGATAGCTACGGGCAAATTTCGCATTACCCCGTAGCTACTAACGGGTAAGCTGCCATAGCCCCTAGTTTCAGGGGTAAGCGGATCCCCAAAATCAACATAAGCTTGTAGCTAGGGCAACAGGGATCCCCAATGCCCCCATTAAAAAGGGGCCCTTTTTAGCTCAGCTAAGGCCCTGATCCCCCGTTGGGCAAATTTCCGAGCCACTAGCTGGCTAAGAGCAATGTCCAAAAAACCCGCGTGAATAAAGGTTGCTGCCAATTACCCTTTTGCTAGCTAACGGGTAATTGCCAACTGTCCCACTGCTGGAACAGGTAAGGCAACAGACCCGTAGCATCAGGCTTACTGATCCCCCTTTGGCAAAGCAAATTCCTTGTACTTTGCTAGCTGACAAGTGCCAAATCCCAGCTTTTCTAAAAAACAAACTGAACTAATCCCCGCAGCGAAACAAAGCTGCCCGATCCCCCAAGTTTGGCCAGCAATGCCCCCCTTACCCGCTGTGGTAACAGGTTTTGGCCAATTTTTTCCCCCTTAGCTCAGCTAACGAGGCTAATGCTGCCAACTTGATCCCAGCTAGCTGAGCTCACGAGGCTAATGCTGCCAACTTGATCCCAGCTAGCTGAGAACGAGGCTAATGCTCCAACTTGAAACCCTACTGAACTAACGAGGCTAATGCGCCCAAAATGACCCCCCGGGCTAACGAGGCTAAAAAATGCCAAAAATCCCAGCAGCTGAGCTAACGAGGCTAATGCGCCAAAAATGAACCCCTACGCTAACAGGCAAAAAGCTGCCCAAAAGACCCCTACTGAGCTAACGAGGGTAATGCGCCCCAAATTGTCCCGCTGCTGGCTAAAAAAAAGGGGGAAAGCGCCCAAATTGATCCCCCTACTAGCTAACAGGGTAATTTGCCAATTTACCCAGAAACCCGAGCTAACGGGTAAGCGCCCCAAAAAGAATCCCCCTACTGACAACGAGGTAATCGCCCAAAATTGACCCCGCTACTGACAAAGAGGTAACTCCAATTTTATCCCCCTAGCTGAGTAACGAGGCAATGCTGCCCAAATTAAACCCCCTAGCTTAAAGAGGGAAAGCCCAAATTGATTTCCCCTAAACTGACAACAGGGAATGTCCCAAAAAGATCCCCGCTACTACAAACCAAGGGTAATGCGCCCAAAATCCCCCTTTGCTGAGCTAACGAGGCTAATTTGCCAAATGATCCCGCAACTAACTAACAGGGTAATTGCCAACTAAACCCCCCCCAGTGACAACGAGGGAAAACGCCCAAATTGAAACCCCCTACTTTTTCTAACGAGGGTAATGCCCCCAAAAAAATCCCAGCTACTGGCTAACAGGGTAATGCGCCAAAAATTGACCCCAAGCAAAAAAGGCAATGCCCCCCCCAAAAGGGCCCCCCGACTCCAGGTAACGAAAAGTCCCCGCTAGCTTCTAAAAGAGGCAAAAAGGCCCCAAATTTTCCCAGTTTGGGGAGCTAACCCAGCTAATGCTGGGCCCAAAGCCCCCCCTGCTACCGGGTAATTTGGGAATTACCCAGCCCCTAAAAGGGTAAGTTGGGAAAAGCCCCAAGGGTACTAACAGGCAATTTGGGGCCTCCCCCTTTCCAACAACCCAAAAAGGAAAAGGGAAATTTGGGAGCAAAAAAGCCCTTAACCCCCGCTGGGGCTTTTTGGGACTCCTTTTGCCAGCTACTGGGAAAGGGGGAAATTTCCTCGTTTGCCAGCTGCGGGGCAATTTCCCCCCCCAAACCTGGCTCACGGGGAATTGTTTCACATTCCTCTTATTAGCTACGGGTCAATTGGGGAATACCCGTTTCTACTCGGGGGAATTTCCCCCTTTGCCTTGTTTCTCAGGCAATGGGGCATTACCCGTTTTCTACTAAAAAGGCAAGTTTCAATTTCCCGTTTTGCAAACGGGTCAAGTTTGGGGCTTAGCCCCTTTTCCCCCCAAAAAAAGGGGGGAAAAGGGGTTTTACTAGCTAAAGGGGCAATTGGGAGCTTACCTCGAGTTTACTAGCGGGGTCAAATTTGGAACAATTTGCCTCGTTTGCTCAGTAGCGGATCAAATTGGGAGCATTTGCCCCGTTTTCCCTAGCGGGGTCAAATTTTTTTCATTAGCCTCGTTTTCAGCAGCGGGATCAATTGGCCATTTCCTCGTTTAACCCCAGCAGCGGGATCAAATTTCACATTCCCGTTTTGCCCCAGCTTTTTGGGGGAATCTTTGTTTGGCAGCATTAGCCTCGTTTGCTCACAAATGGGGGGAAAGGGGAGCATTACCTCCCTTTCCACTACGGGGTCTATTTGGGGGGGATTAACCCCGTTGCCAGCAGCGGGTCAATTGGGAGCATTACCTCTTTGCTCAAAAGCGGGGTCAATTAGAAAGCCCCCCTTTTCCAGCCAGGGGGTCAATTGGCAACATTAGCCCGTTTAAACTCCTAGCCGGGATCAATTAGCATTAGCCCCGTTTTCAGCTAGCGGGGTCATTTGGGACATTAGCCCGTTAGCCAGGGAGCGGGGCATTTTCAATTACCCCCGTTTGCTCAGCTACTGGGGTTTAAATTTGGACTTAGCCTCGTTACTCACTTAGGGGGCATTTGGGAGCATTACCCGGGGGGTCAGCCGGGGTTAAATTTTTTTCATTACCCGTTTTCTACTTCTGGGGGGAAATTGGCACATTAGCCTTTAGCTCACTACGGGGTCCAATTGGGACATTTCCCCCTTTTTTCCCCTACGGGACATTTGGGGGCATTACCCCCGTTTTCAGCAACGGACAAGGTTTTCAATTTCCCCTTTTGCTCAGCTAGCGGGGGGGAATTTTTAGCATTGCCCCCCTTTCTCGCGCTGGGGTCAATGGCAGCAAAGCCTCGTTAGCTCAGCTACTGGGGTCAATTTTGGGGATTACCTTTTATACTACGGGGAAAATTGGGAGCATTTGCCTCGTTTTCTCAGCTACGGGTCCTTTTCACATTAGCCTCTTAGCCAGCTAGCTGGGGTCAAGTGGGAGAAATTTCCCGGGACTCAGCTACGGGCAAATTAAACCCCCCCCCCACTAGGGGCAAATTGGGTTTCCCGTTAGCTCACCCGGGGAAATTTTAAAAATTCCCCCTTTTAAAAGGGGGCCCCCCGTTTTTTCCCAAATGGGAAAATTTTAGTTCCTTTTTTCCCCCAAAATTTGGGGGAAAAAATTTTTTTAGCGGGGTCAAATTGGCAGCAAATTCCTCGTTTGCTCGCTAAAGGGTCAAATTTGGAACATTAGCCCCCTTACTCAATACTGGGGTCAATTGGACATTAGCCCTTACCGGGGACGGTTTGAGCAAAACCCCGAACCGGGTTAATTTTGGACAAATTCCTTTGCCCCTGGGGACAATTTTGGGGGGGATTAGCCCCTTTTTCAGTTGCTGGGATCAAATTGGGGCATTACCTCGTTTCTCATAGGGGTCAAGGGGGACATTCCTCTTATTTTTCTAGCGGGCAATTTTGGGCATTCCCCCTTTCTAGCTAGCGGGGAAAACCCTTTTCCCCCCTTTCTGGATCCAAAAAATTACCTCGTTTTCCCCTAGCTGGGGTCAGTTTAGCATTTCCCCCGTTAGCTCACAAACGGGGCAAATTGGCAAATTAGCCCGTTTTAAAAAAGGGGTAAAAGGGGGGAAAATTTGTTTAAAAGGGGGTCAAAATTTGGGACATTATCTTAAAGGGGCAAATTTTAGTTTCCTCGTTTGCCCCCGGACAGTTTGGGAATTTTGGGTACCCGAAAATTTGGGGCCCTTCCTCCCCCTTATCAAGGGGGGGTTTTTGGGACAATTTCCTCCTTTTGCTTCCCCACGGGACAAATTTCCCCCCTTTTTTCCCGCTTAAACAAATTGGGGCCCCCTTTGCTCACTCGGGTCAAAAAGGGACATTACCCTCTTTAGCTCAGCCTACTGGATCAATTGGGCAGCATACCTCGTTAGCTCAGCTAGCTGGGATGAAGTTGGTAGCATTGGCCTCGTTAGCTCAGCTAGCTGGGATCAAGTTGGCAGCATTAGCCTCGTTAGCTCAGCTAGCTGGGATCAAGTTGGCAGCATTAGCCTCGTTAGCTCAGCTAGCTGGGATCAAGTTGGCAGCATTAGCCTCGTTAGCTCAGCTAGCTGGGATCAAGTTGGCAGCATTAGCCTCGTTAGCTCAGCTAGCTGGGATCAAGTTGGGAGCATTAGCCTCGTTAGCTCAGCTAGCTGGGATCAAGTTGGCAGCATTAGCCTCGTTAGCTCAGCTAGCTGGGATCAAGTTGGCAGCATTAGCCTCGTTAGCTCAGCTAGCTGGGATCAAGTTGGCAGCATTAGCCTCGTTAGCTCAGCTAGCTGGGATCAAGTTGGCAGCATTAGCCTCGTTAGCTCAGCTAGCTGGGATCAAGTAGGCAGCATTAGCCTCGTTAGCTCAGCTAGGAGGGATCAAGTTGGGAGCATTAGCCTCGTTAGCTCAGCTAGCTGGGATCAAGTTGGGAGCATTAGCCTCGTTAGCTCAGCTAGCTGGGATCAAGTTGGCAGCATTAGCCTCGTTAGCTCAGCTAGCTGGGATCAAGTTGGTAGCATTAGCCTCGTTAGCTCAGCTAGCTGGGATCAAGTTGGCAGCATTAGCCTCGTTAGCTCAGCTAGCTGGGATCAAGTTGGCAGCATTAGCCTCGTTAGCTCAGCTAGCTGGGATCAAGTTGCAGCATTAGCCTCGTTAGCTCAGCAGCTAGCAGGTTCTCGTTGTAGCATTAGCCTCGTTAGCTCAGCTAGCTGGGATCTAGCTGGTTGCAGCATTAGCCTAGCTGGTTAGCTCTCGTTGCAGCTAGCTGGATCACTCGTTAGCTCAGCTAGCTGGGATCAAGTTGGCAGCATTAGCCTCGTTAGCTCAGCTAGCTGGGATCAAGTTGGCAGCATTAGCCTCGTTAGCTCAGCTAGCTGGGATCAAGTTGGCAGCATTAGCCTCGTTAGCTCAGCTAGCTGGGATCAAGTTGGCAGCATTAGCCTCGTTAGCTCAGCTAGCTGGGATCAAGTTGGCAGCATTAGCCTCGTTAGCTCAGCTAGCAGGGATCAAGTTGGTAGCATTAGCCTCGTTAGCTCAGCTAGCAGGGATCAAGTTGGCAGCATTAGCCTCGTTAGCTCAGCTAGCTGGGATCAAGTTGGCAGCATTAGCCTCGTTAGCTCAGCTAGCTGGGATCAAGTTGGCAGCATTAGCCTCGTTAGCTCAGCTAGCTGGGATCAAGTTGGCAGCATTAGCCTCGTTAGCTCAGCTAGCTGGGATCAAGTTGGTAGCATTAGCCTCGTTAGCTCAGCTAGCTGGGATCTAGTTGGCAGCATTAGCCTCGTTAGTTCAGCTAGGAGGGATCAAGTTGGTAGCATTAGCCTCGTTAGCTCAGCTAGCTGGGATCAAGTTGGCAGCATTAGCCTCGTTAGCTCAGCTAGCTGGGATCAAGTTGGCAGCATTAGCCTCGTTAGCTCAGCTAGCTGGGATCAAGTTGGCAGCATTAGCCTCGTTAGCTCAGCTAGCTGGGATCAAGTTGGCAGCATTAGCCTCGTTAGCTCAGCTAGCTGGGATCAAGTTGGCAGCATTAGCCTCGTTAGCTCAGCTAGGAGGGATCAAGTTGGGAGCATTAGCCTCGTTAGCTCAGCTAGCTGGGATCAAGTTGGCAGCATTAGCCTCGTTAGCTCAGCTAGCTGGGATCAAGTTGGCAGCATTAGCCTCGTTAGCTCAGCTAGCTGGGATCAAGTTGGCAGCATTAGCCTCGTTAGCTCAGCTAGCTGGGATCAAGTTGGCAGCATTAGCCTCGTTAGCTCAGCTAGCTGGGATCAAGTTGGCAGCATTAGCCTCGTTAGCTCAGCTAGCTGGGATCAAGTTGGCAGTATTAGCCTCGTTAGCTCATCTTGCTGGGATCTAGTTGCAGCATTAGCCTCGTTAGTTCAGCTAGCAGGGATCAAGTTGGCAGCATTAGCCTCGTTAGCTCAGCTAGCAGGGATCAAGCTCGTTAGCTCAGCTTGGTAGTGCTTAGCTCAGCTAGCTGGGATCAAGTTGGCAGCATTAGCCTCGTTAGCTCAGCTAGCTGGATCTTGATCTAGCCTTTAGCCTCGTTAGCTCTTCTAGCTGGGATCAAGTTGGCAGCCTTATTCTCGTTAGCTCAGCATTCTGGGATCAAGTTGGCAGCATTAGCCTCGTTAGCTCAGCTAGCTGGGATCAAGTTGGCAGCATTAGCCTCGTTAGCTCAGCTAGCTGGGATCAAGTTGGCAGCATTAGCCTCGTTAGCTCAGCTAGCTGGGATCAAGTTGGCAGCATTAGCCTCGTTAGCTCAGCTAGCTGGGATCAAGTTGGCAGCATTAGCCTCGTTAGCTCAGCTAGCTGGGATCAAGTTGGCAGCATTAGCCTCGTTAGCTCAGCTAGCTGGGATCAAGTTGGGAGCATTAGCCTCGTTAGCTCAGCTAGCTGGGATCAAGTTGGGAGCATTAGCCTCGTTAGCCCAGCTAGCTGGGATCAAGTTGGTAGCATTAGCCTCGTTAGCCCAGCTAGCTGGGATCAAGTTGGCAGCATTAGCCTCGTTAGCTCAGTTGGCTGCTGGGATCAAGTTGGCAGCATTAGCCTCGTTAGCTCAGCTAGCTGGGTTCAAGTTGAGCCACAGAGCTAGCCTCGTTAGCTCAGCTAGCTGGGATCAAGTTGGCAGCATTAGCTGGGATCAGTTGAGTTACAGCTCATTAGCCTCGTTAGCTCAGCTAGCTGGGATCAAGTTGGCAGCATTAGCTCTCGTTAGCTCAGCTTGCTGTGGGATCAAGTTGGAAGCATTAGCCTCGTTAGCTCAGCTAGCTGGGATCAAGTTGGCAGCATTAGCCTCGTTAGCTCAGCTAGCTGGGATCAAGTTGGCAGCATTAGCCTCGTTAGCTCAGCTAGCTGGGATCAAGTTGGCAGCATTAGCCTCGTTAGCTCAGCTAGCTGGGATCAAGTTGGCAGCATTAGCCTCGTTAGCTCAGCTAGCTGGGATCAAGTTGGCAGCATTAGCCTCGTTAGCTCAGCTAGCTGGGATCAAGTTGGCAGCATTAGCTCGTAGGATCAAGTTGCATTAGCCTCGTTAGCTCAGCTAGCTGGGATCAAGTTGGCAGCATTAGCCTCGTTAGCTCAGCTAGCTGGGATCAAGTTGGCAGCATTAGCCTCGTTAGCTCAGCTAGCTGGGATCAAGTTGGCAGCATTAGCCTCGTTAGCTCAGCTAGCTGGGATCAAGTTGGCAGCATTAGCCTCGTTAGCTCAGCTAGCTGGGATCAAGTTGGCAGCATTAGCCTCGTTAGCTCAGCTAGCTGGGATCAAGTTGGCAGCATTAGCCTCGTTAGCTCAGCTAGCTGGGATCAAGTTGGCAGCATTAGCCTCGTTAGCTCAGCTAGCTGGGATCAAGTTGCTAGCTATAGCCTCGTTAGCTCAGCTAGCTGGGATCAAGTTGGCAGCATTAGCCTCGTTAGCTCAGCTAGCTGGGATCAAGTTGGCAGCATTAGCCTCGTTAGCTCAGCTAGCTGGGATCAAGTTGGCAGCATTAGCCTCGTTAGCTCAGCTAGCTGGGATCAAGTTGGCAGCATTAGCCTCGTTAGCTCAGCTAGCTGGGATCAAGTTGGCAGCATTAGCCTCGTTAGCTCAGCTAGCTGGGATCAAGTTGGCAGCATTAGCCTCGTTAGCTCAGCTAGCTGGGATCAAGTAGGCAGCATTAGCCTCGTTAGCTCAGCTTGCTGGGTAAGTTGGCAGCATTAGCCCCGTTAGCTCAGCTAGCTGGGATCAAGTAGGCAGCATTAGTCTCGTTAGCTCAGCTAGCTGGGATCAAGTTGGGAGCATAGCCTCGGTAGATCAGATAGCTGGGATCAAGTTGGCAGCATTAGCCTCGTTAGTTCAGCTAGCTGGGATCAAATTGGCAGAATTAGCCTCGTTAACTCAGCTACTGATCAGTTCACATTGCTGTACTCACGGGGACAGTGCACATACCTCGTTGCTCACACGACATGCACTAGCGTTAACTAGCTGACAATGCATACCTGTACTAGCTACTGGATCAAGTGCACATACTGTTATCAGCTACTGATATGGCAGCATACCCGTTAGTCAGCTAGTGGACAAGTGGCAGCATAGCCTTACAGCTCTGGACAATTGGAGCATAGCCTGTACTCACA
>JADPXZ010000126.1:0-11341 GCA_019009955.1 Riptortus pedestris
GTGTGTCCATGCTGAAGGCCAGACTACTGCTGCTGTCCTACTCCTTGCTAGCCTCCATAACAGGCCAATTCATATCTGTCATGTTGCAAGGAAGGAGGAAATACAGATCATTAGAGCTGCTAAAGAAAAGGTAAATATATATCAAACTACTCTTAAATTTGTACCATTATTTATTTGTTTAATACATGGTTAGTTCTACGCATAAATACATGTTGCTTCTATGTATGTTTCGTATTTAAACATTTAGACACCACACTTAGACTTGCACATCTTTGTTGTGGGACTGAATTGAGACTGCTGAGATTCAGAACTGTGACATGTTCCTGTGGACCAGAGTGTAATGTATATCTTTTTGATAAGAAAATCTTAAATCCCATTGGAATGGGATTCTATGAAACAATGTTGTGGAACCTTTAAAGTCTGGCCTCGTTAAGTTAGCAGATAACTGATCACATTCTGTGTTACTGGTGTAATAAATGGTTTTTTTTTTTTTTCTGTTTTTCTCATTTTTACACTAATTTTTGTTTAACAAACATCTTAGGTAATAAAGGTATAATTCGTTTGGAAATCGTAAAAGTATACAGGAAACTTTTAAAGGAATTTCTATTAACTAGCTTTGTGGATGTGGTTGCATGTTTGACAAAGTTGAAAATCTAATATTGGTATTGTGTTTACTGATGTTGCATGCTACCATTTATTAAATTGGCAAACCTCTGCAGTTTTTCCAGAGGGCAGACTGCTATTTCAATTTAAAGAATTAGCCCATACTACGGCAATTGTTTCCCATGGTAAAGAATTAATTCATGTGTTGGTTTGTGAAGTTATTTTTTTCTGAGGACTATCACGTGGCATTTAATGTTAATTATCTTCGAGTGATGATTTTATGTTTGATTGAATTACGAATCTATCATTAGTTATTAATTTTAGAAAATTAATAACTAGGTAATAATAATACTCCTCTTGTCCATGTCCAATAAAAGAATCATTTCTTGCTTGGCCTGATATAGGGTACCCTTAACTTACCTATGTCACAAAATAAAGCCACCCTCTTCTCCGAATCAAGTCAGTCTTAGGAGCTTCTCCACATTGCCTGCCAATGAGATTTTCTTTGTATTACACACTTTCCGGTCCATGGTGGCCTTGCTTCTCAGCAAACATACATTGGCAATGATCCCAGGTGAGGTGGACGGTTGGAGCAGAAGCAGAGACGAGAAAAAAAATGTTGTATTTATTATTTAATGGCCAATGTGACATCGCCAAGTCTCTACCACCCCTCTTTAATCTGACTATCAGCTTGGCTGTAGCTAAAAATTCTTTAGTTTCCTTTTTATTTTTACTTCTATTTCCAGAGACATTAATTTTAATTTCATCTATGCATTATGGCAAATACAGGAATTATGTGGATTAACACATTTTAGTACATATTATTTATTTTACAGTTATCCTCTTTGTATTCTTCCTTTTATTAATTTAAATTCAATGCTACATTGGTAAGTTACCAATTTATCAATACCCTTCCTTCTATTATTTTCTTGTGTATTTCACTTTCATGTTCATTAATTTCAGGGGCTCCCAGTGACGTGCGAAGTGTGCCCACATCATCTGTTCCTTACAGATAAGTCGAAGGAGACTCTCGGGGAGAACAAATCTCAGGTGAGACCAATCCTTTGCACGGAAGCAGATCGGCAAGCCCTTTGGGATAACCTCCACTTCATAGACTGCTTTGCTACTGACCACGCGCCACATACTTGTGATGAGAAGAACAGCGATAAAGCACCACCTGGATTCCCTGGCCTCGAGACAATCCTCCCTCTCCTCCTCACTGCAGTTAATGAAGGCAAACTCACTATCGAGGTAAGCTTTTAATGCAAAAATATGTTATATTGTAGTTATAAGTTATTTAATGATAAGGAAAAAAATGAAGTAGCATTTCTGCATATTACTTTTGCTACCTGTCTTACAATTTTGGTTTATCCCTGGTTCATGTTGTTTGGGCCCTAATACATTAAATGAAAGCAGCCTGCTATCCAAAAGTTAATCTTCCCAGCTAGATGGTGTACTGTTCATTGGTAGCTGCTAACACAAATCAATCTATACAGAATAGATATTTTATTTCCATATTAAAATATTTTCTGTAATCCTACCAAATCAGTTGGGTGTGCACTGAGATTTCTTTAGATTCATTTCAACTTCTCTGGAAAATCTCCAATGGTACTCTTTACAAATTTGTTCATGCCATTTTAAAAAAAAAACAATATCAAATTAACACTGAACAAACATTTCATATAATAATGGTTGTAAAACAATAGTTCAAATATATAGGGAATGTAGTTTCAAGAATTTAATAACCTCTTCAGACTCCTTACTCCTTTACTACTAATTTTTCTGTTGATGTAATAGCTGTTATTTAAATATGGGTTAACATTCATGTTGTTTTTAAATGTGGCTTACACTTATTGTCTGAGAAAGAATGTCCTGTACACTAACATGGCCCATTTCTGCCAGAGAACAGATCTCAAAATCATATGATATGGATTTTTGCAAAAACCTCTAGTGTAGAAGTTGATTATGATAATTCTTTTCCTCAGGTAGTGTCTTTTTTTGATAAAAACAAACAAACAAAGTATGTTCATTAAACCTAACTTATCCGGTAATTAATCTGGTTTAATCTCATTTAAATTAATTACTTTTAATGAATCAATTTTCATTGATAACTTACTCATTAATTGATAAAGCCAAATTTATTAATTTGGGCCAACGAGCTCCCCCCCCGTCCCCCCCCCCCCTGGGGTTGCACAGAATGCAAAAGACCTTGGTACTGCTGTGGTTAAAATTTATTCAAACAGGGACTTGGAAAACCTAACACTTTAATGTTGGAATACTTCACATTTGCATTTGACATAGCTGTAGGCAGGATTGAAGAATCTTACATTAAAATATCCCCCACAATAACGTATCTACAATGTAATGGACTTAAAATTATGTCTGTGTAATGAAAATTTATTTAATATTATATGATTGATCCCCTCTTATGTGAAATAAATATAATCAAATTATGACTATTCATTCCATATTTTCTTCAAAAATGTATTATTCATTTTCTTTTAACTGTCTATTATGTGTTTAATTTTGTGCTACATGTAGGAAAAGTGTGTCGACCTGCTCCCTGGCTGATAGCATGTGAGTTTCCAGATTGATTTATGTGTTTTATAATTCATTGTGCCTTGACTCTTTTTCTTTTCTCTTCCCTTCTCCCCCCCCCCTCCTTTTGTTTCTGATATAAATTTTTTCCCGTGCATAAACTAGCCTCTCCTAGTTTAAGTTAAGGTTTATTTTCAGTGTTCTATGATTTCACATACTTTCCAAAAGTGCTTATCCTTTAATTTTTGTAGTTTTAATATTGCTTACTGTGTTTGTTTTTTTCATTACTAATTCAGTTGAAAGATTTGGAATGTTAATTTTTATTTTATTGATAGTAGTATTTAAAAAGAAAAAAGAGAATATATATTATAGGCAATGGATAAAAAATAATTGGTATAAAAAGGTGAAAAGTTTTTTAAATAATTTTAATCAAAAATGTCTGACGGGAGAAGTTATTTACCTCTGTATGTTTGTGACATTGAAAATTTTGGTAAGTTTGGTACAAAGCTCAAAAATAATAATATTTATCACAGTTTGCCTGAGAATGGTACAAATGGTCTTGGGGTCTTTTTATATAGCGTATTATATAATGTTACTAATGGTTGACCATGCATGATGCTGTAGATAGCTATATGCTGGCGTTCAACGCCCTCTATCTCAAAATTGATTTGACTTATAAAAAATGGTTTAAACAAAAGTTATAGACAATATTTTTCTCTACAATGTTTATAATAAATGTAAATAGCGTTAAAGCCATAGGAAACGAGATATTTTCAGAAAAAACCCTTTGACCTTGAATATCTTAAGATATTTCATGAGACTTTATACGACTTTTAGAGTGCAAAAATAAAGGTCTATATGAGTCTCCAGCTTATTACTTTTTACTAGTATGACAACTAAATTAATAAATTTTATTATTTCTTGTATTGAGAATAGTCATCATGAATCCATTCAGCTTTATATCTATGTAAATGATACAATGATTTCTTTAATATATTTGAGAGTTCAGAAGAAATAAAGAAATTAGCGATGCTTAAATATTATCATCTCTGACATCATTTTCATCTGTACCCTCTCCATTTAGCATCAAGATGACAACATGCCTCAAGCTTTTCCCGACAATCACTGGACTGTTCTCCTTTAGGTGATGTCCTTATAAGATTTAATTTTCATAAGTTCTGTTATGTTTATCAAACCTGATCTCAGTACATTTAGCACGTATGTCTTTATTCTTTTTCTGTTTACTCGATAAGAAATTAAAAAAGGCTAAAATTTTTGTAGGATCTCATTGACAAAATGCATCGTAATCCGAAAAAGATATTTAATCTTCCTGATCAACCGAACACTTACATTGAGGTGGATATGGACACAGAATGGACGATTCCAGATGCTCCTCCATTCAGTAAGGCAAAGTGGACTCCATTTGCTGGGATGAAAGTCAAGGGCAGTGTTCACAGAGTCGTACTCAGAGGAGAAGTCGCATATGTAGAAGGAAAGGTATTAACATTAGTTTTAATTTAATATAAATATATTTGAAGACTTTAAATTGTATAAAATGACCTTAAAACCACATAAACTAATGTAACCTAGCTCTACTCAAAATGATTAAATTTGACCTAACACATTGAGGTGGCTTAGGATTTTATTTAATGATTTTGTTACTAAATGAATTCTTATTGCCCAGGGGTAAACCTGTTGATCTAGAAGGAAACTTTGTTTCTATTCCATGGAATAAATTGAATACGATGTTTTCATATATAAACAAATGTTGTAGATTACTTAAGTACAAAGCTACCTTTTTAGATTTTAGCAGATTTCCCTCAAGGGAAATCAGCTATTAAGTTTGTATTCGTGGTGCGAATTACAAAAAATTTCTTCTAATGTCCGTTGATCCTGCTCAGGAGATGACAAAAAATGAGGCCCTTTCAAAATTGTATATATACCAAACTTGATATTTAATCGTTTTAAGTAAAAGTAGTCATGAAGCAATAGCTGAAATTGAACCAATGGTAGAGGGGATTTTTGAAAATTCGAAATATCTCCGTTACTATAGATCAGTTGAAAAATTGTATAGAAACAGTTTTAAAATTAAATAACCTGTAAATATATATATATATATATATATATATATATATATATATATATATATATATATATATATATATATAAAATTGTAACCTCTGTCTGTACATTGATTTTTTTCGCGAAATTTCACGATAACTTTTCGTTTCATATGTCATAGACACCATAACTGCATTTTGTTTCTTTCGTGTATGTTTGTTTGTTTGTTTGTTTGTTACCTTTTCACGCATAAACGGCTGAACCGAATTTTATGAAACTTGGTATGTATATTACTACTGACCCAACTTAGACTTTAGGCTATATTAATATTCTCTCAGACGAACAGGAGTGGGGGTTATAAGGGAGGCCTGAAATTAAAAATAGCGATATTTCGTTTCCTATTGGGTTTTCGCCAAATATGAACAGAACAAAATACGTTTATTTTGATATTTAGAGTAACGTTTGTTATATACACTTTTGTCGTATACCGAAGTATAAATTAGTTATAAGCTAAAAACTATAGCGGGAGTCAACAATTTTATTGGGCTCAAAAGACTAAACCGAACAAAATAAAACTCGGTATTTGTATTAGTACTAATGCCTTCATTATAATAACCCATACCAACATTTCTAGGGACGGGCAGGAGTGGGGGTTATAAGGGAGGCCTGAAATTAAAAATATTGATATTTCGTTTCCTATTGGTGTTTCCGGAAATATGCACATAACAAAAGTTGTTTATTTTGTTATTTAGAGTAACTTTTGTTATATACACTCTTTCCGTATACCGAAGTATAAAGGCGTTATACGCTAAAAGTTATACTGGGAGTCAACAATTTTATTTGACACAAAAGACTCAACCGAACTAAATAAAACACTCAGTATGTGTATTAGCACTAACACCTTCATTATAATAAGCCATACTAACATTTCTAGGGACGGGCAGGAGTGGGGGTTATAAGGGAGGCCTGAAATTAAAAATAGTGATCTTTCGTTTCCTATTGAGGTTTCGGCAAATATGCACATAACAAAAGTTCTTTATTTTGTTCTTTAGAGAAATTTGCTCAACAATTCTTTTCAATATGAACTACCAGGTACCTCACCTGGAAAAATTAATTCAAATTATAATATATTATTATAATATTTTGTCCTTAATAATTTAAATCTATGCATAATGCACAGGAGACGGGAAATATGACAATATGCAGGACAGTGAAGTCTTACATAAAAAAATAATTTTATTATCAACAAATGCCAACAACGGGTATTAACCCTAAACACTGGAACGGGTAAATGTCAAAATATTGTGCAAAGTAAAGCCTTGCCAATAATATACCATCAAACGAATTTACGGGCGAAGCCGGGTATCTGAGCTAGTATATATATAAAATTGTAACCTCTGTCTGTACATTGATTTTTTTCTCGAAATTTCACGATAACTTTTCGTTTCACATGTCATAGACACCATAACTGCATTTTGTTTATTTGGTGTGTGTTTGTTTGTTTGTTTGTTACCTTTTCACGCATAAACGGCTGAACCGAATTTTATGAAACTTGGTATGTATATTACTACTTACCCAACTTAGACTTTAGGCTATGTTAATATTCTCTGAGACGAACAGGAGTGGGGGTTATAAGGGAGGGCTGAAATTAAAAATAGCGATATTTTGTTTCCTATAGGTTTTTCGGCAAATATGAACATAACAAAAGTTGTTTATTTTGTTATTTAGAGTAATGTTTGTTATATACACTTTTTTTGTATACAGATTTATAAACGAGATATACGCTAAAACCTATAGCGGAAGTGAACAATTTTATTTGGCACAAAAGACTAAACCGAACAAAATAAAACTCGGTATTTGTATTAGTACTAATGCCTTCATTATAATAACCCATACCAACATTTCTAGGGACGGGCAGGAGTGGGGGTTATAAGGGAGGCCGGAAATTAAAAATATTGATATTTCGTTTCCTATTGGAGTCTCCGGAAATATGCACATAACAAAAGTTGTTTATTTTGTTATGTAGAGTGACTTTTGTTATATACACTTTTTTTGTATACAGATTTATAAACGAGATATACGCTAAAACCTATAGCGGAAGTGAACAGTTTTATTTGGCACAAAAGACTAAACCGAACTAAATAAAACTCGGTATTTGTATTAGTACTAATGCCTTCATTATAATAAGCCATACCAACATTTCTTGGGACGGGCAGGAGTGGGGGTTATAAGGGAGGCCTGAAATTAAAAATATTGATATTTTGTTTCCTATTGGAGTTTCCGGAAATATGCACATAACAAAAGTTGCTTATTTTGTTATTTAGAGAAACTTTGGTTATATACACTATCGTCGTATACCAAAGTATAAACGAGATATATACTAAAAACTATAACGGGAGCCAACAATTTTGTTGGGCACTAACGATTGAACCGAACTTAGCAAAACTCGGTTGCTGAATTAGCATTAATTCTTCCATGATTATAAGCTATATTAAAAATTTTAGGTTCAAAGGGGAATGGAGATTATAAGAGAGGCTGAAATGAAATACTCGCTTTTTTTTTTATTTTCTATTTGTTTTTCGACAAACGTGCACATAACAAAAGTTGTTTACTTTGTTATTTAGAGTAACTTTTGTGTGCATTCACTTTTGTCGTAAAATGAAGTAAACACGGGATATACGCTAAACGGGAGTCAATAATTATATTAGTTCTTAGTTAAGGGGTTTTAATAAATGAATATTATGACAAATGATATTATGTTTTCGTCTTATATGATAGTTCAAAGTATGATTTGGATTAGTGAGGTTATAAATCTTTGTCACTCCTTCCTCATTTATTTATTTTTCCTAGAAAATAAGTGTTATTTATTTCCAATAGAAATATAAACTATAAGAGTATTTCCATTATTTATTTTGTATAATGTACCTTGATGTTATTGAAACAAATATGTAATATCATAACAATTAAACGTTAATGGCAGTGTCATTATGACAAAAAACAATATGCGTTTAAACTCGATATGATATTTTTATGGTACCACTATTATTTAATTCCATCCGGTAGATAAATGATTAAAATAATGTTTCGAATCAATCATTTAAGTAGAAGAATGTTGAGAAGTCTCATGCGGGAGCGGAAGATGACGGGAGCCTTAACAGTTAATTGAGTTTATTTATTTCCCGTCTGGCATTACTGTAAATGATTTCCAGTGAGATTCAGTATTACAAATATAATCTTACGTGCAAAACTTTGCCTAAACTATGTGAGCTCGGATTGGCTATTGAAAGGAAATATGTTCATTATAGATGATATTTAATTGTAATAAATGCTACCCATGATTATAGTTTGAATTATTGAAAAACGGTGAGTCAAAAAGTGTAGAGGGATAGATTAGGAACACATTTTCATTTATCATTCAAAAATAAAATTTCTATTCTATTAATCCACAAAAGGTACCCTTCAGGGTTGGCTATTTCGGAAAATCATTACGTCGTGGAGGGAAGTGTAATTGTACACATTGAAGTCTTACTATCGATGGACTATCGATTAGTCATTCAAGAATGATTTCCCGGGCATCGCCGGGTTTCTGAGCTAGTTGTTCTATACATTTATTCTTTATCTTGAATACTCCTACTATGTCATACAATAACAATTAGCTGTTACGTCATGAACCACTTCATTCCAAGGTTAAATACTAAATACTGTTTTCAGGAAACCTGGGGTTGATCCCCCACCCTTCCCGTCTTTAGTTCTTGGATTACTAAAATTAGTGTGATTATGATAAAAATGATAATGATTCATTTTAAATTAAAGTTCTGGATATAGTAAATAGTTTTCAATAAAATTAATATTTTATATTCAAATATATTTCAGTATTTGTTTTTCTTTTCGGGGAAGATTATTTCTATCTATATCTATTCAGCTCTGAGAGGTTGGCTGACCTGTTTGTTTACAATTCAGACGCTTGTTGTGGGGGTTATTAAAATGTAAATTGGCTGAAAGATATCTCATTATCATTTGTGTTTGTTCACATAATATTTAGTGTTGCAAGTATGTAGATTTATCTATATAAAACTTCATGTAGGAAGCCTGTTTAGTTTACGCAGCCTCTGCGCAATGGGCTTTTTGTAATCTTGATTTAACTTGATCTATGCACATGTCATTTTTTAAATTTGAATTTATCTGATTATGAGAGAGTTTTATTGCATCAAGTGGACTTACTTTAAAATATATTATTTCAGGTTTTAGTGAATCCAGGATTTGGTCAAGATATTAGAGAAATCAAAGCTCCTAAAATCGTTACATTGCTTACTGGTCCTGAGCAGATTCCAAGTAGGCCCGGATCTGTGCTTGACGTGATTTCACCGCATGAGAAATACTTGTCTGATCATGAGCAAGGTTTGTATTGGTAATGTGGTGGATGTTCTTAAAACTAAGTTATTTTATCTTTTATTTGTAATTATTGATGACTCCTCAGTAGAAGTATGTGCCGGTATATTTGTCCTACAATGGAGTAGCAGCAATTCTGTGGTTCTTGAAATTTTCCATTTCAATTTTAAGTTTGTGTTTCTCTTTAAAAAACGTAAGGCTGGGACTTAATAAACCTTTAGTTTATTTTGATATCTTAGAGTTTATTAGAAAAAAATATTTTTTAAAAATAATTTATATTAAAGAAACAATATTTTTCTGTATGTATGTTCTTTGTGTTTTATTACCTCTTTCTCTCTACTGGGTGATTATTAGCAAACACATTCAGAGAGGCCCAGAGTCGACATAATTCATAGACACTCACTGCAGTCAAAATTATGGGGACTCCAAGATTTTACGGATTTAGTAAATGCTTCTACAGAAAGCATTTTGTATCATTATTCAAAGACATTTTATTATTTCTGTGGATCTCCTAGTCTCAAAATATTTATGTTTCACTAAAGTTATTTTTCAAGGTAATAAGAAAACCCTTTGTCCGAATACTGGGTATTTCACGGCTATTAATTAATATAAACCTGTAGCGATCTGGCTGCAGCAATAGACAGTGGAAGCTGTAAAAATAAAAATACCCACAACCAAATCACTAACAAAGAATTTAGAAAGGGTTTCACTAACAATCGACTCGACTCGAAATTTAAATAAATATAATTTTATTTATAGTCCAAATAAACCAATTATTAATAAATTGAAAATAATATAGGTCCTTTTAGTGGTATAATGAGGACACTTATATCTAATTAAACTGAATTACAAAGAAAGAGGTTATCTGATTTCTGGAAGTTTCTCTTAAGATCAGGCTCTGCTATGTAAGAATATACAGGCTGACGACTGAAGACATTAACTATATGACGCTGACAACGGTCTCCGGAATGTTTGAGGTCTGACTGTTTTAATCCCTTTGCGAGATTGCCCTTTTATAGCCTGAATCCATGACAAACTTTGCCCCCGTCAATCAAATATGCTAAAACTACTAAGCGTAATTTAATTATCGAAATTCATCTATAATATAGTTCAGTGTATAGACTAAGAGCAGTGAATGTTATTATAAACATCTATTGACGTGAACTACCAAAATGCCAGAGCACGTAGGAACAACTCCAAATTGGATAAAACTCTAAATTACAGGTAAAAAACTCTACTTTTAAGTACTCATAAATAATAATCTAATAAGCTTTGTGCTGGCAATACTCAAAATATAATATATATGGTAATTTATGATTGGTACATGTAATGCAATCTCAGATTCATTACAAACCACTTCCAGTCATTGTTAGACTGAGTTTCAGCTCAATGGGAATGTTAAAGTGATGCTTCTCGAACTACAAACCTACTGACATATAGACAAATTTCGTCCACTCAAAAATATTGCCTTAGTTGATATTAGCATATATTCAACGGAAGAATAATAAGGTCAAAATACCTCCACTCTTAATACTTTATTTATTAGAGTACCTTTGGGGTGAACCGTCCCATCTTCAATGCTCTAGAGCTGGCCCCTATCGACCCGACATCTCAGGCAAGACTCCCCAAATCCCGAGTTAGGGTATATTGTTTTGGGCTAATTATTAATAAACTCTTTCAAGGCAAGAGTCACATTACTGAGCCTCTTGAATTTTGTATTATTCGTTAACCCATTTACATTAATTAATTC
>JADPXZ010000127.1:0-11283 GCA_019009955.1 Riptortus pedestris
TAACTCAATATTTAACTCAAATGTTAAGTGAGTTATTTGAACTTTCTTTTTTTCAACCTTCAGTAAACGCCTACAATTTCTCATCGGATTTTTACGTGGGTATAGAGAATAAATGGTGGGGTGAGAGCATCAGCATTGGATCAAAAACTGCTATGAAGCATAATTTGTCGATTTTCTTATGACAAACATAGATCTCATACAAGTAGTCAGTATCTCTAAATCTCTAATAGGTAAGAAGAAATCAGGATTTTTTTTTTTCGCTCCCTATGAACAGTCCTCACTATAAGTCGATTACGATCTGAAATGTAGATGCATAACAAGATGTTACGAAAGCCCTACATATGAAATTTCTACTTTCTTAGGTTAACCATTTAGAGCTATTTAAAAGGCGTATTGACGTCCATGTCGCGAAGTTGTGACATTCCTTCCATGTTTGCTAACATTTTGTAATTCCAACAGTGTTATGTGTGTATCAATCTAGTATTTTACTATGGAATGTATGTCTTTGGATTGCAAATTTAAGTGATATTTATAATTAGTAAATGTACACTAGGCACTGTTCAAGTCAAATGTTTCTCTAATTAAATCCGAGGAATAAGTAATTAACTTGAGAATTTTCATAGCCTGTCGGATTTAGATTGAGACCAAAATAGCTAGTTAATCCGTTTTCAAGGTGATGGGGGGAAATGAGCCAAATAACGCGAGTTAATCAGAAATGAACGTGACCGGAATGAGCCGAGAGTTAAGTAATTAGAAGGAACCTGTAAGAATGATCGTGGGATAGATGTCTGGCTAAGAGGTTGGCTATGATGGGGAGGAGGCTGTAAACTTGTGGAAGTGGCCTGGAGCTAATCAGCCTGAGTAGACGGTGGGGGCAATCCGACCAAAGGCTCATTTACATTTATACCTGCCTTCTTACAATCCATCAGCTGATATATATACACGATTACAGGTGTACGTATGGTGAGCAACTTCACATATGTCAGAAGCTCGTGTACCTGTCAAAATTCTCACTGACAACATGTGATATGATTGAGAATACATGACGATTCATTAAATTTCTAGCCTGCATACTCATATTGTCCAATGCATATTCGGGTTTCCGGAGAGGGATGACTCTACAATGATTCTTGCCACGGTTGGAATTCCCTATTTTCTGATGCCTTTATTGTTAGACATCTAGATGCAGAAAACTACAGAAAAATACATGTGACCCTCTTTCTGTGGTTCGTTTCCTTCCTGTTCACTAGTGCAGTCACCTGTCGCAGCCTGAAAATCTAATACAATACCCTCTGGATATGGTGTGGTAGTGCTGCTAAGCAAGACTTACAGATTTGACAAATTTCTAACATTACATTGTTTGTGATTGTTGTAAACCCTGAAATTTTTGCTCAACAGTCAGGATATCAGCCACACAGTTTTTTTTAGAATACGTGAAGTTCAAAAAACGCTTCCTATACCACAATTTGCTACTACTTTTTTCACTATTTAATTACCTCAAGATGACTCTTCTTACGGACCACTTTTTTTTATCCTTGATTTAATAACAGTGATAATTACGACTTTTCCCCTTATTTTAATCTTTTGGTTTGAACCACAGCGATTCTCGGGTGGAAATGCGAATTAAGTAAGGAACGGACAAAAATTGCGACCTCTAGTGCGCCAAGAGTCAATTGCATAGGTTTAGTTTAGGTGGAGAAGTGGCCCGAGTAACATCTTCTAACAAAAATGAACTATACCATAGTTTTTTACTCATTTTATTCGTTATTGCAAAAGTATTCCAAGTACTACTGATCACATATTTTAATAAAATTCTATTTTTTTCATAGTCCTATAAATATAAAATTATTCGTGAAGATTATTATTTAAACTTACTACAGCTTTGTAGGAAAAAATCAGCATTAAGTAATTAGGAGGGTGTATATAATTTTTTAATAAATGCAGAAGTGATCCAAGCTCATAAAAGTTTTGTTCATACATATCATAACGTAAACATATTGTGACAAATAAATAAGCCTCCATTTTTATTATCATGAAAAAAGGTCATCCTCATTATCTGAATAATAACAAAATACTACTTGGATCACTTATGTTTCATCTATCTAAGTGTCTACGCGACTTTTCGAAAAATTTCTTCAAATTTCCATCAATTTCTGCACGTCTCATATTAATTACATGCTGAGATATCATTAAACATCGTGTTCCAAAAACTTCTTAAAGCAACAATTGTAGATAATTAAATGTTTAATGAGATTGATTCTATAATTTTTTTTTAAAAAATTCATAATAACTCTGAATTATAGAACTCTGACAGGAAGACTGGTGGAGGTCAGGGCTTCCTTGAAGAATATTATGTTATATGGCTGAGCCAATAACGAGTAAAACCTTTAGAGTGGCATGAAATGGTTAAGATCTATACTCAATATTTAAACAGTTCATATAAATACAAATATAAAATGAGTTAATTGTCTTAACCCGACCAGAAGAAGACGGAGGGTTTAAAAGGGTTAAAATAAGAAACTAGATATATCTTTGTCATTTAAAGTCGGATCTACTTAAATATCTTATAATGTTATATTTTATTGGTCGTTTAACGCACTAAATACTTTCATTTGACAGTTAATCAAATCTACTAATGGGATTTTCACTTTTAAGCAATTGTGACACTAATCATCATAATTTAAAATAAATTAAATCACTTAAATTTCAAGTTGCGGTTACATAGGTCTTTTACTAGTACTAAAATAAAAAAAAATTGAGATCTCAATATTGGCCTACCATTCCAGTGCGTGGGAAATTTGCATAGTTTACGTAGCACACTTTAACCTAAAGTTATTAATTATTATTATTAAAGTTATTAGTTATTATTTTTATTAATTGGAAAAAACCTTATTTTTGTCTATTTCTGCAACAATGGACATTTAAACCAGCTTCCAAAGATCTTGAATAACTTCGATGATGGTTTTGTCAAGGTATATCTGCTGAAATATAACATAGTACGTATGATTATTTGGTTTTTTCACAAGGAAATTCATTTCGTGGGAAAAGGGCGATTGCGTCATGGGGAGAATATGAGATACATGCTGATATAAGGGTAGTGAAGCCTTACTACCCCACTCTTGTATAATTACTATATCGGCGAGATGCGGACCAGAGCTGGAAGACGATCCGAACTGCCCCTATGTAACCCGAACTCCTGCGCCTCTAGTGCCTATATATCTCGGCAGTGGCGTGTCTGGAGGCCTGAATACGGCGTTCTTATGTGGGCTCTCAGGAAGCCGCTTATTAAATACATGGGGGATGTTGGCTCCTGCCCTTTTGTTCCCACGTCAGCGGCAAAAAAATGCTTAGGCTCGTACCATTGACCCTTCGAGTGGAAACTCCTCCTTCTTATGAAGTGGAGCCCTTAAGTGGTTTATGATTAATTTGAACCATTAAACTATGGACCCTCCGCTTCCTCCTTAAGCTATTAGGCACCCTTCTACTACCACCGACTAATCTCCATCTTTATCGAGTCTGTTTAAACTCTAGTATCGTTTCACCACTCTGGCTTCATAAATACCATAAGCAACTACGTGAGAAATACCAGATAGGGTTAATATATCTCTACTAACGCATTTCCAACTAGGGAAGCTATTACCGTATGTTACCAGAATACCTTACGAACAAGATCAACACGTATAAACCAAATATACTATTTGATACAGTGGTAAATTGGCTTCTATGTAGGAGGTTTCGACTTCAAACTCCGGGATTACACTCTTAATTGTATTTAGCAGTGAGGTCGCCGGGCTTTGCAGATGGGCTTCTAACCAGCCCCATAGTGTCCACCCAACTTATGAGGCATTCATTGGCCGTAGAACCAAAGATTTTATTTATATTGGTGTGAGTGTTCGTGTCCACAATTCGAAAACTGCGTTAAGGAGTGGTTGACTCTAAGAGTATCATACTTTGAAATTTCTAGTTCTAAGACCATTAACAAACATAAAACGCTTGGAGGGATGAATTTTATTTTTCTTTCAATCGTTCACAATTTAACTTTGATAGTCTCCAAACTCGTTAATTAAACGTTTTCTCCTGAGAAATCATGTAAAAGTAAAAATTGAGTTGGTTGAATGGTTAAGCCACACCATTGAGCTATGTAAAATTCATTTGATTGAAAATTCGTGTAACCAGATTTTTTAAAATTTCACCTGCATCTAATCGAAACAGAATATCATATTTTATATAACCTTTAATTGTACGTATCTTACCGCTTACATGTTGATTCTGTAAGTGTAAAGTTGCATTATGCAGTATTGGATAGAAATATATTTCTCCTATTTGAATAATGGTAAGTACACCATGTACACATAATCATGATCTTTATTTTCTTTGATTTAGGGAGGAATTAAAATTTTCCCGTCAAGTTGATATTAAAGAGACAGTCATGCTGAATAGTGGAGATGGATGCCACCATTTCTATTAAAAGCACATAAGCTGATAGATTTAAACTTTTAATACATGATTTTTTTTTTTTAATTTTAGTAAAATCATTTTTTTTGTTTTATCCTGGTATCAAGAGCGTAAAAAAATTGATTAAAAAATATTTTTCAACTTTTATAGCTTTAATTAGCTTTTTTTTTAGTATGTTGCAGATATGGAACGTTATGCAAATAAGTGCTCTAAGATACGATGAGGATGGGATTGATTACAAAATGAATAAGTATAATAATCCACATTTAATTTCTGAAGAGAAATATAAACAAAGTACATAATGTTTATGAACAATCTATATTTAATGAAAAAGTAAATATAAGCTAAATGTTAAAGGAAAAAAAAATAAATGTAAAATTATTATAGCACAAAGTCCTAAAGGTAAAAAAAAAATACTTAAGATAACGTATGTGCGTTCATTAAAATCTAGCACTTGCATAAATAGTATATATATATATCCTTCAACATTAAACTAGCTCACGCCAGCAACCTTGACCCCCTTAGAAAAGCGCTGCCTTCGGTAAAACAATCCCTTCGGGATAGCCGTAAGTCGACTCGGGCTTCGCCCAATTGATTTCTAAATTTTAATTATACATGTATTTCCAGATTCGTAATTCTTAATGTTACATCTGTAAAGTTCATCTGAAAGAAATGATCACCATTCGGTTGGAAAATAATGTATTTCATGTCATTCATCTTACATAATTCTAAATAATCATTAGATTTATCATTATAAACCGAATAAATATGTTTACTAATTTAATTGGTCTTTTTAGTAACCCCACCAAACAAGATCACATTTTGAAAACAATCTCCAAAATAATTATTATTATTTGATCCATACCAACCCCTTGACAATTTACCTTGAAATTGGAATTTTCATTTAGAGGATGCAATACTAAATTAATTCCATAATTATTCCTGGAAATGATGACTTTTATTAGACCACTTTTGTTGATCAAGCACTTTTTCCTACAATATTTTTCTAATTAAAACTTTTTGTTTGACAAAGATACTTTCAATTTATTTTTATTTAATTACTTTAAAGAAGTTATTTTCTAGTAAAGTGAAAAAGTACTACGGGGTCAATTAAGGCTAGTCATGGACTTAGGCTAATCGTGGTATATTGTTTACAGAGTTTTTGGTATTCAGCCACCCCGTTTATCTGTAATTAGTCAAGCCATAATTGTGGAAGGTCGTTCGTTACATGAAGGATACCATGTGATTATCCTTGGGGCTATGCCATTTGTGATGTGGCTGAAACAGAAGCATCTTGTCACCCCAGTTCTCCTTTGGTCGTTTCTAGTGATATTGGTCAAAATTCGAGACCAGGATTAGTAGAGGATGGGGTTTAAATTGTGTGTAAAGATTTGCATATATAAATACTCGGGATGAAATGTTCGATCGGAAATTATAACCATTCTTATTATTAAATAAAATCCTTCAATTCTTCCTGTATGCATTTATTTATTTATTACAATATACCACATCTAATATTGTCATTAGCGGTAGATGGTTCTATATTTCTTGGAACAAACAAGTTTCAGTTAAGAATGTAAAAAGCCTTTTTATGTCTTCTTCGTCGTCTCTAATGAGTTTTCTTAAGTTCGAAAGGTTCAAAGCTCTTCTTGGAAGAGACTGGAATAATAATGGACTTATTTCTATTTTTACTTTTTAGAGTACCGTGATAAACAAATTACATTTACATCCTCATGAGATTATGAACTAATGTAGAAATGTAGAATATAATATGAGAGGAGTGGGAAATATGCTTAGTATACTCTCCTCGTGTGTCGGGCTTCCTTGGCCTCTCTCCCGAAGGGGGAAATAGAATTAAATACTGTCTACTAGCAAAACCTGAAAGAAAGTTAGCTCAGGGTCAATGGCACTTCCTTTATAGTTATTGTGGGTACTCATCCTTGAGGAGTAGCTACTCAAATAGCTTTACTCTCAGAACTCAAATACATTTCGTAATTTCTGTCTACTGAGAACAGTTTGTAACCGTTGAGTTGGAAAGCCGATAAAAAAAATTTTTATATATATATATATATATGTACTTGTTGGCATTGTAGACCACAAAATTCTTGGGACTCACTCAAGGGATTCTTGGTCAGTGTTTTACTTAATAATAATAACACCCGTTAACCGAGGAGGACCAGGTATGTCCGACACAATATACCAGTGGGGTGGGTAATCATTCCTCAGTTCTTGGTCAAATTTTAGCAGATTTCCCTTAAGGGAAGTCAGCTATTGAGGTCGTACTCATGACGCGATTTTCGAAAAAATGTCTTCAAATGTCCATTTATCCTGTCAAGGAGATGGCGAAAATGAGGTCCATTCAAAATTATATATATATATATATATATATATATATATATATATATATATATATATATATATTTGTCTGTTAACGCTCTAGCGGTCGCAATTTTTGTGTTGATCATTACGAAACGCGATATTTAACCGTTTTATGTAAAAAGACAGATCAAGTTCGTTAATGGCTGAAAACGGACTAGTGGGAGGGGGGGGGTTAGAAGGGGGATTTTCGAAAATTCAAAATATCTCCGTTATTACGAATCGGATCGAAAAATTATATATGACCAATCTTATTGAAAATTAAATTTACTAGAAACATTGTTATATACATTTTTTCTCTATCTTGAATATTAACTGAGATATTTGCATTTTTATGAAGTCTATGGTCGCGTATAGTTTTGATTAGGTCGGCCATTTTCGTCATTGCTAGGCTCAGGTGGAAGCTTCTTCTAACCTTACCTGTCGTTTCTAACCTTACCTTACCTTCGTTACTGTGAGAATTATGCAAATACGTTCTGTTCATCCGCGCCCCCCCCTTCTTTAGTTTTTGGACTACTAAAATTTGAGTTGTTAAAATATAAATTATTCTTACAATTCAGAAGCCGTTTCTGTTGGGAATTTATCTCAATTAACTGAAAGATTTCTCATTACCGTTTGTATTTAATCGCGGTGGTGTTGTGTTTTCAGTATGCAGATTTCTCTATTATAAAAATTCGCATGGGAAATCTGCTTAGTTTACGCAGCCCCTGCGTGGCGGACTTTTTATATTTTGCATCACTTGTCGTCGAAACTAAGAGACACGTTACCAAATTCTCACTTTCCTAAAATCACCTTCATCCGCTCTAGCTCACCCTAAACAAATTTTCACGAGTTTATGTGAGTCTTCTGAACATTCGTATGCATGCTCTCTACTCGCATAACTCCAAAACTAATAGCTTTGGATGGTAAAATTTAATATTCAGGAATGTTTTAACGTCTAGTTATGTACCACTATTTTTGATGAAATTCGCCTAAAGATAGCCTTAAGAACTAAAATTAAAAATTTTTCTATACCTACTAGTGATACAAAAAATTATATTGCCCTATTTTTGATTTTCATGGATAGATGGATAAGTTATTTTTTACAAAATTTGTTGATCGGATGCATGAGAATGGAGACTTCGTATACGACATACAACCTTTTAGCAGATTTCCCTTAAGGGAAATCAGCTATTGAGGTCGTACTCATGACGCGAGTTTCGAAAAATTTCTTCAAATGTCCATCGATCCTACCCAGGAGATGACGAAAATGAGGTCCGTTCAAAATTTTATATATATATATATATATATATATATATATATCTATATATATATATATATATATATATATATATATATAGACATATATATATATATATATATTTGTCTGTTAACGCTCTAGCGGTCGCAATTTTTGTTTTATTGTTACCAAACTCAGAATTTAATCGTTTTATGTAAAAAGGAAGATCAAGTTCGTTAATGGCTGAAACCGGACCAGTGGGAGGGGGGGTTTAGAGGGGGTATTTTCGAAAAATTCGAAATATCTCCGTTATTATGCGTCGGATCGAAACATTGTATAGAATCAATCTTATTGCAAATTAAATTTACTATAAATATTGTTCTATACATTTATTCTGTATCTTGAATATTAACCGAGATATTTGTATTTGTATTCTGCAGGAGTGAGCTGTTTGGTACTTTCCGAAGAGAGCTCTGGCGGCCGTTTTCGTAACTATTCGTCTCTTTTATATAAGTTTAGTGATCCCTTAATACTTACTACACTTGTTATTGGGCAGATTTCTCTATTGTAAAACTTCACGTGGGAAATCTGCTTAGTTTACGCAGCCCCTGCGTGACGGACTTTTTTTTTCTCATGAAGCTTCACATTGTGCTACTAACGCTAATTTGAATGGGCTATCTATAGGTTATCATTCTCTTCTAGCCAGAGAATTTTTATTTAATGAGTTAACCACCATTAAATTCGTATTGTCCTGATGATATATGTCACGACACTAGGTTTTCCAAGTGAGATTAAGAACAACAAACGGCTTAACCTACATGAATGAACCAACTTCTGTTTATTTTATATTATTGGAGTATAAGAATATTTTGTGATGTATACATTCAATTTAAAATTGACTTGAAAAATAAATTTGTATTTATACTCTGATTAGTGAATCGATATATAAGTGGTTACCATTCACAAAACGTCCGTCGATTCCATACCCGGTTGTTTTCAAAGTGGTTATCAGTACTCGACAAGCAACGGAACCCTTTCAGGATAGTTGGACTCACTTCCTTTCCGGTGGAAAAGTAAAGATATCCGAATTAAGATAAAACCATAAATGGGAAGAGATAAAGGCTAGCCGCTCGCAGACCTCCCATGACGGTGGTCTATGGAGTTATATGGCCATGACTTATCTTGCACGGCTGGAGGAATGCAGTCTTGGTTTTAGCTTCGGGAGCCCATGCCAAACCCTATACCAACTGTCAAACGCTTAAAAGCCCCTTCAGACATTATGGGCCAAAAGGTAATAGGACACTCTCATCTCTTCCTTTCTTCAGGAAAGGGCTTTCTCGTAAAAGTTTTAAAAGGTTTTAAAAATATTCTCTGCCCAGGTTTTATTTGACTCGTCCAAACATTTGTTGTAATTTTAGTGCGGAGTCACAAAAATACCACTTTCAACGGATGTTTAGGCATAAATTTGTACACATAACGTCCTTTGTTCTTTTATTGACAAAAATGAGACCCGTTCAAAATTTATACACACAAACACTCACATACACACAGAAGGTTATAGTCAATCTTAATAGCTGCCTGTTACTACATTACAGTTCGCAATTTTTGTTTGATCGTTAACAATCTCGATGTAAAAGCGTTTCATTTAAAACTAAATATTAAGTTTGTTAAAGGCTGAAATCAGGTGGGGGAGTGTGTGGTGGTTAAAAGGTAGGTAAACCATCTTAAAATATCTCTGTTATTATGAGCCATATCAAAATATTATACAGAGCCAATCTGGTTAAACATTTAACTATCTACAATATAATGTATAATATATTTTTTTCTAAGCTCGAATATTAAACGAATATTTCAGGATTCTGTAAACCTCTACTTCTAATTATTTGATATTTACTTTATGAAACTGAGTCACTAAAAATCTCCTGTCCAGTGTATATTTCAGTTTCGGTATACTCCGGGTTCCTACTAAGTGATAAATAGAGAATAGAAGGTGAGATGAGGTAAACAGTGTAAGGTTATTCAAGCAAGTGGAAAGTCTACTTAGTTTAGGCAGCGTCTATTGGACTTTTTATATAATGTAATATTTAGCAATATACTTAGTAGATAATTCTATACAAAAGGGATATACCTACTTTTGAAACCTTCTCTCTATTTATTATAACAGTATAAATGGATGAACAACGGCGCTTTTCTTGGTCACCTGCACAAGGCTATAAATTACTATAAACACATCAAAATCAAACAATCAGTGAATAGCATAAAGAACCGATAACATCTGAAGCCGAAGCTTTTAGAGAACCATCTCCGGGTAGAATTAACTGGGTATATAATGTTCTTAGGGTATATCCTGTAGCAGCTAACCCATTTAGAATCACATACAATATTTCAAATTTGTAATGGCAAACGGCAATGAAGGGAGGCCTAAGGTACTGCATTGGAAGAAGTAGAACAAATGTGTAATACGAAATATGAGTGATACTACTAGATGTATTGAAAAGGGGTAGGGAAGTTTCGAGCTGAATAAACGTCCTTTCGTATTCACAAAACAATTTATAAAAGCTATCGTACTCCATTCAATGGTGGTTTGCACTAGATAGAATAAAAGTAATTTATTAACCATCCTTAAATAATTGACAGTATGTTTTTAGCATATTTCCCTTAAGGGAAATCAGCTATTGAGGTCGTACTCATGACGCGATTTTTGGAATTTTTCTTCAAATTTCAGTCAATCGTACCTAGGAGATGACGAAAATGAGGTCTGTTCAAAACAATATATATATATATATATGTGTGTGTGTGTGTGTGTGTATGTGTCTGTCTGTCTGTCTGTTACCGCTCTAGCGGTCGCAATTATTGTTTCATCGTTACCAAACTCGATATTTAGTAGTTTTATGTAAAAAGAAATGTCACGGCTGAACGGCTGAAATCGGCCAGGGGGAGAAGGGTGGGTTTAGAGGAGAAGAATTTTGAAAATTCGAAATACCTCCGTTACTATAAGTCGGATCGAAAAAATGTATAGAGTTAATCTTATAGCACATTATGTGTACTATAAATATGGCTATATACATTTATTCCCTATCTTGAATATTAACCGACATATTTGCATTTTTCAGTTTTCAACCTTCAGCAAACACCCACTTCTACTCACGCGGGAAATCTGTTTGGTTTACGCAATCCCCTTGCGTGACGGGACTTTTTGAGATAAAAACATCCAGTTGGTTTTTGAAAGCGTA
>JADPXZ010000128.1:0-10000 GCA_019009955.1 Riptortus pedestris
TCAGCCTTCAGTAAAACCACATCCCTAATCATGCGAATTCACTTTATAGTGTTAACTCACAAAACATCGTGTGCCCAGCTTAATTTCAACTTTCGGTTACATAGGATTCTTAATGAGACAGACTATAGATAGATTCTCATTGTGTCATTCTAAAATCAGGAAAATCTCTTTAGTTTGTACAGCTGTTGATTAGTCTGTAGAAAGCTGTCTATTGGTTTCATGAAATCCATCATGTAAATCAAAGTCAATATATTGAGCAGAAATGGTGAGCGCGTTAGTTTTAATAGGACAAAGTTGTACGTCAGTGTCTTTAATTGGTCTGCAATCAGTCGAAGTAAGAGCTGATATTTTCAAATATTTCAATCAATATTCCTTTCTGCCTTTATATATCGAAAGTGATTACTGTCAGTCGGAAATTTATGAATAACAAAGTATGAAAGAGCTCAGTAAAATGGAAAGATAAGCTTTCCATAACTGGGATTGTTGGAAGGCTGTGTGGGCAGACGTCTGCGTGGTTGTATTTATTGTGTCTGCTTCCTTTATATGTTCCCTCACGTCTCACTGTTCAGAAATAAACTCGATTGAACACATTGTTTGACTTCCACCTCTCTCTCCAATTTACTTAAGGGTCGGGTATGTTTGTGGCAAAAATTTATTGCTATAGTCGCGGAGTGTCATTTTACATCCATCGCATCATCGTTATGACGTAAGTAGGTGATCTGAAGCTGTATGATTTTATAGAAAATGTTTTATTGAATAAATCTAATTTAAATAAATTGTAGTCATATCTATCGGTGTATACCGTCGTCACTGGCTGTTGGTCGAGTACAGTTGGCTAGCGCTTTCGATGCAAAGGCACCATCATAAAGCCTTAGAGTTGTACTGAGTTAGGTTTCCGTAGGTCTGTAGGTGTTATACGTCTGTTCACCGTATTTGGTTCTTTACTTACGTTAGTCAAACGAAGGGTGATTGTGTCTTGTGTCCAGGTAAATTGTTTTTGTGTAGTAGGTCGTTGACTAACGTAAGCAAACAGACACAGACTAAAACGTAAACAACCTAATATGGTGAACAGACGTATAAAACCTACGGACCTACGGAAACCCAGTACATCTCTAGACGGCTTGAAGATGGTGCCTTTGCATCGAAAGCACAATGCAAACTGTATTCGACCATCAGCCAGTGACGACGATATGCACCGACATTGTGTAGCCATTCGAAATGTGGCAACAATGCAGGAGGCACCTAGCCATTACAGCCTTAATCCAGCCTACACCTTTCCAACACCTCTCTGGAACTGAGGATTCGCTACGATGGTTTAGCGATCCTATGGAAGGGACAATCTCTACTAACCAGCTCCCACACGAAGAACACATGTACCAGTTTCCTGGCCTGTCTTTCTTCGGGCTTTGACCACACGACCACTACGTCTATGAGCGGCAGTGAAGGCAAGCCTCCACTCCGGACTCAACCCAGCCCGTAGTTCATATTGAGTAAGCCGCTAGAAACTTACCCCATTGCCCGGAACAGCAAAGCCGACCTACTGTTCCTACGGTTCCCCTACCCAAGAGCTACACAGCAGGGGCTTACTGCTGCCCTTGGGGAGGGCCGGCGCCGTCCCGGAGGGTATGCACCGACATTGAGTACCCATTTCGAAGTGTGGCTACAATGTAGGAGGCACCTAGCCGTGAGGCCTTAATCCAACCTACACCAATCCAACGCTTCATGGTGACTGAGGATTCGCTACGATGGTCAGAAGCGATCCTATGGAAGGGACAGTCTCCTACTACCCAGCTCCCACACGAGAGAACACATGTACCAGTTTACCTGGCCTGTATGCCCTTGTGCTTTGAACACACGACCACTACGTCTATGACCGGCAGTGAAGCCAAGCCTCCACTCCGGACACCACCCAGTCCGTAGTTCACATTGAGTAAGCCGCTAGAACTTACCCCATTAAGGCAGGAGTGATCCCCTGCCCGGAACAGCAAAGCCGACTAAGGACCTACTGTTCCTACGGTTCCCCTACCCAGCAGCTACACAGCAGGGGCTTACTGCTGCCACTGGGAAGGGCCGGCCCCGTGCCGGTGCACAGCAACGACATTGTGAACCCACTTCGAGGAGTGGCTACAATGTGGAAGGCACCTAGCCGCGAGGCCTTAATCCTTCCACACCAATCCAACTACCTCGTGGTCACTGAGGACTCGCTACGATGGTCAAGAAGCGAGTCCTATGGAAGGGACGGTCCCCTACTACCCAGCTCCCACACGAGAGAAGAACTCCCGTACATGTACCAGTTTTCCTGGCCTGTACGTCCTCGTGCTTTGAACACACGACCACTACGTCTGCGACCGGCAGTGAAGGCAAGCCTCCACTCCGGACACCACCCAGCCCGTAGTTCACATTGAGTAGGCAGACCCTACCCCATTAAGGCAGGAGTGATCCCCTGCCCGGAACAGCAAAGCCTACTAAGGACCTACTGTTCCTACGGTTCCCCTACCCAGCAGCTACACAGCGGGGGCTTACTGCTGCCACTGGGAAGGGCTGGCCCCGTGCCGGGAATGCACCGACAGATATGACTACAGTGTCATCTATACTGCCGGTTCCAACCCTTTACTTGATTTGCTAAATAAATTGTTATTGAACGAGTAAAGATCGCCGATTTATAGAGAGAAAGAGATTTGATGATGAGCCAGGACCTCGAAAGCTGGCTCTGAAATAAACATTACCTAGTGGAAATGTTGACTCTTTTTCAACTGTCATTCTAGGACGTGGGAAATCTGCTTAATATAGGTAGCCTCTGCTTGATTAACTTTCACACCTAATATAACTTAATGAGTATATTGCGGAAAAACATGTTTCTTTTTTATGTTTAGTTATTGAGAAATTTCGAGAGAACCTTTTGTATTTTCACAAGAACTTATCAATATTTTAAGCGATTATAATTTTCTTTTAATCTCATTTGCTATTAAAATAAATATCTAAGAGCCTATTACTCATTTTAGCCTTATTAGTCGTAAAACATGCGACTTAATAACTTAAAAGCAGTATCAAGAAAGAAAAGTGTAAGCACGCTCAATCAAATAGCACTGTAGGTACCAATGGACTTCCTCAGCTAGAATGGATTCTCTGAAACTTTCTTGTTGATATTCCACAAATAGAAATTGAACAGAATTTCCAGGATACGTTTAAACTAAAAACTAAGCATACGACATTCACAATCATTCATTAGTAGTTATCATTCATAAATCTGTACATGACATCTTAACCACTATGATATACTCGTATTTCTTAATGTTCGCAAAGTCCTTTATGAGGTTTGTTATTTAAGGAAATGTAAGGGAACTTCTGTTTATAAAAGTGATGAATGGAATTAACACTGAAGCAAGTTTCTGCCCAAGTGCATGCTAATTCAAATCACAAATATTCCAACCTGCTAAATTAAACAAGACGAAGTTAATGGATTGAATTTCTAATGTAGTCCTACAGCTATAAACCGAGTAAAATTTAATGAATAGCATTACCGAAATCCCGGAGAATTAAATTAAATCAAACCAAACAGTTTTAATCAAGAACTCGTTCCCCATGAATTAAATGGAACAGCCTAATAAAACTCGCAAGAAGAACACCGTAAATTAAATAAATCCTGAACGTATTAACTGATTAAAAGTTAATTAATATATTGGACTGGTGGACTCCAATTAAAAGGAAAGCAATTTGATGTAATTTGAAACAGTTAATTGTTAGGAATGGTTCCTAATCAAGATAGTAACTGTTGCCTTTGTAAGTCCCAAGGCCTCCCATACTTACTTCTAAAAGTAGTATTATTTTCATTCTGTGACATTATTAGAGCTCAATGGTTAATGGCTGCATTCCAGAGGTAACTCTATAAGCAAAATACGTATCAATAGTTTACCGCTTGTAAGATACCATAACCTATTTCTAATTCATTTTCACTTTTTATCCCCCCCCCCTTGTTCCCACTAAACCTCGCATAAGGGCTAGTAGCATACAAGGCTTTTCACAGGAGGCGTTGTGGAATTGAAATTCTTTAATTCTAAATTAACTTGGTTTCTAAATTGGCTCAAGAATCTAAGTGGCACGAAACGAATAGACTTAATTTCAACAACACCATCATCATCTCGGGATTCAAATCCAGATTATCCCTCTATACATTAGTACATTTACTGAACACATCATACTTGAGCAGTATAGAATCAATATTTGTAAAAAGAGTATTTATAACGGAGCAATAAACATTAAATTACAATACAACAAAATAGTTAATTTCAATAATTTAACTCATAAAATAACTCATAATTGGACAGCTCATAGAAGTATTTAGTTCAGTCTTTAACATTCATACATATTTTTACTAAAACTTACGTTTAAGTAAGTGTCTTTCGACCATTCAGGTCTCTTCAGCTAGAGGTATGCAACACACAAGCTCCATGTACTAACCTAGGATAAAGATGAGAGAACGGAAAATTTAAGACTGTGACAAACAGTTCGTATGATACAAGGATGAAAGTCCACGACATCATGTGAACTAACCGTTGTATAGTCTAGTGGTTTTAATAAATGACTGAAATTCCTTTTGCACTGTTCTGCATATCGTTTCTGAACTTGCGTGGCACATTTTATCAATTGTTTTTTGAGTTTTGAGATCTTTCCTTAAGTTTCTTTGAGTCTGCAATCATAAATCAGGTAGCTCTGTCCAGTGCACTTTTCACATAGACCAAATATTTGTCTCGGTCCATTTAAATAAGATTTTATTGAGCCACCCCCCTTGAGGAGTTGTTTAAGATTCAGTGGTGTTGGGTTAGTCTTGAGGTTTTTATACCAGTTATAAAATATTTAGAGTGTACTCCTTATAAAGGTATCCACGTCTTAAACGTCACATTTCATTCAATTTCTCCTATAAAATTCATATCGATAGAGAAGTGTATAAAATAGAGGTGTTAGTGAAGTACATAAAGTTTTCAATATGACATTTATCACGAATATTGCATTATAACCTTAAACATAACTCATAAAAACTCATATATTTATTGTGACTGTTCCGCTTGAAACTATATTCACCTTAAACCCAAAGGGCACTGTTAAATATGAATGAATGTAATAACACTAGTGTCTTGGCTTTTAAAAATTCATAATTCCATCACCGTTATTACACATAAAGAGAGGGAGTCATTTTGGATGAGAGTTGAGTAATACAAAATGTTTATGATTCAATAAGGATGGGTTCTTATTATGATTGATAGTGACATTTAGTGATGGAAAGGTAGATGGATTACTTTACATATTGCTTTTTAATAAGATCACACGGCAAGGACACTATTTTCCGGAAACTCACTGTCAATTTCTAACAAATTTCTTTTCTGTCGCCTGATTTATCGACCTATTAATAAATAATACACAGTGTTTAATAGTTCTCACTGCCTATTGGCAACTTTTCAGGCCAAGTTATTAAGTACACTTCAATCTTTCTCGAAATAATTTACATTTTTATCTCAAATTTCGTTTATAGCCATCGTATTCCATTATATTTACAAACATACTATTTTTTAAATAAACACAATAATGCAATAGCACAATCCTATTGTTTCCTCTCGCTAAATTAAGTTGGTCACACTGATGCTGAGTAAGTAAGCTTTTTCCTTGCGTCAGAACTCACAGCAGATATCCTTAATATATTACAATCCAAAAAAACAAATATGCCGGTAGATAGCTATCATATCTCATGTCTAATTTCGTCTGTTCTACCTTTACATCTGACGTGATTCTGGTCATTCACGAATTTTATATTTAGTTTCATGAAACAAAAAACATTTAAATACGATTTGTTTTGTATATCAAATAAAAACTCTAACCAACAGGCTACTACATCGTGATAAACGTTACGAAAAGACAGAATGTAAAACTATTTTTTCTCAATTAATAATTGGCACAATTGTATTACAAGCTTTAAATTGATAAGAAAACGATAACATTATAACAAACAAAATTATTTATAACATTCAAAACAAATATTTAATATTTATACATCCCATTCATGATTATTTGTCCTTTGAACAATCTCCTTTAGTTAACTTATCAATAGTTTAAGATTCTATTTCCATTACTCATTATTATCAGGTGATAAGATAACAATTCAAACATCTATAGATAGTCTGTGAAACCTTGGCAACGATTTTCATTCCCAGAATTGGCGATTGGTTCGTATTGACCTTATGTCTTTCAATACATCAACCTGACAAGAGCTCTCTATACGTAGAAAATGAGAATAAATATTTAACTGTTATATTGAAGCCGAACTCCACTTTACCTAATGAATTTTACTGGCAGCGTTAATAATTTAAAGTCTGGAATTCCGTTAAGAGTATTATGTATTGATGAAATTATTTTAATATGCACGTTCGAATGATGGATGATTATTGGCTGGTTTGATTCATGCCTCGGGTATTATTGCATTATTAGATAAATGTCAAATCAAAATACATCATCCCCAGGCACCGCACAACAATCTGTCCTGAATAGCCATGATAGCACGGCCATTAAACGCAAAGAAATTGAAAGAAAATTTATAATTATTTCATAATTTGCAGTATTTATGCAGTACTTTGTTTTTAATAAAATTCCTGTCGATAATTTAGTTAGTGTGTGCGTTATTATTTTTATATACTTTTTCTGATATTTAATTTTAAAAAAATAAGTGGTATAGAACAGAAATAAATAGGAAAATTAAAAGTGGAGCAAGGTGTCAACATAAATTTTTTTGGAGTTAAGGTTGATTCTAGGGATAAACCACTACATTACAATGCTTTAGATGTCAAATTCAAACTCAAGGATTGAAATTAAAATTTTAGCATATTCTAATATTTCCTTATTTTATTCAAACGCCCATTAATTTTACCCTGGAGAATTAAACATGTTATTCCGTTCAATAATATATAAATATGCGTGCGTGCGTGTGGTGAGTGTGTGTGTGTGTGTGTGTGTGCGTGTGTTTGTGACTGTGTTTACACACTGTGTAGTATTTACAGGCTACAGGTGCTGGTTGATTTCATGAACATGTAAGCTTGATTTCACGGGAACCATCTGCATCAGACCATTCTAAAATAAAATTAATATGAGAAAAAGTCCATTCCCACCAGCAACAAACACATGAGAGGAAAAAATCCGCTCCAGGCCAAAGCTGATAGATAGTCATTCCTCTGTAGCCTGTAGCCAGCATATGCTTTATTCTGTTGCTAATTTAATTTTTCCTGAATACTCCTCTTTGCAAGTTTTCTCTTACTCGAATATTAACCGAGCTATATGTATTTGTTTTTCTTTTAGACTTCTGTAACCCCCCCCCCCTCCTTACTGCTCGTCTGATTTTCAATTTGAGTAACTGAGTCATTAAACGTCTCATGTCCATCATGAATTTCTACACAGGTTTATTAATAATGGAGAAGTACAGAATAAATGGATAGATAGATAAGATCCCCAGTATGTCACAATTAGGAAACCTGCTTAGTCAGCACGACCCCTGCGTTAGGAAATATTTTTAATTTTGTAAAGCCTAATTTTTGTAAAGTAATGGCCTTTTAATCATTTTTTATAACTTGACATAAAATAATGAAACACGCTCTTTTTTTTAAAATACGCGATTTTGAACTGCATACAACAAAAAATCAATTTGCATGAAACGAATTGCACATACAAACGTTTATTGTTTTAATTGCCACACGAGTAATTATGTCATGAAATGATAAAACAAAAGAATGCCGCCTAATAAAATTTACGATGGTTAAACAGAATTGAAGTAATACAAATATTTGATCATTTTCGAGTAGTAAGCCATTTGGTTTATTATTATTTATTAACATCCACTTTTTGCAACTAAGGCTAATTGAGAACCAGTTGGTTTAGAAAAACAATTAAAGCCTCTCTTTTATTTCACAGGAATTTCCGATGACAATAATTCCTGGAAACAAGCAAAGCAATCAAAAACTAATCTAAACAACGAGTAGAGTTTCATTTGGAAATAGGATTTAGAACTGATGTACTCAATTAAATTTTAATTAAAAGCACGGATGCGAATAATATTTATCATTTAATTCGTTAGTATAATTTGCGTGTACTAATTGCAGATTTATGCCTATCACGAAAATAAAAAGAATCCCTATTGAAGTTTTTTGTTTAATTATTTTAAAACTTCAATTAAATCATTGAAAAACAAACTGAGTTCTGAGGAAAACAAGAACAGCTTTTCCTTAAGCGGAATCAGCTATTGAGTTTGTAGTTGTGATGTCTGTGTTCCTCAAATGTCCTGCGATATTAACTTTTTTAGTTCGTAAATGAGGTCTCTACAAATACATAATGTGTGTATATTGTGTTCATTTAAATACTGGACCAATTGTTTTGGACCATTTCACATACTAATCAAGGGGTTAAACTGTCATCACTATAGCAACTTAGCTGAAGAAAACAAACAATCTTCGAATTCTTCATCGAGTAAGAACATCGGAAAATTACTGATACCTGAAAATAACGGATATCTGACAATATCTTACGACGCAGCATGCGTATCAGCAAAAACACTGGCAACTATTCTCACTTAAAACAGTGACAGTTAATTACTTAAATATATATGGTGACTCTGGGTTAAGGCTAGAGTATACCCATCGCTCCCCTTAGGACACTGAAATTAAAAAGCGGATGGGCGTCCTTGTTTTCCATTATATTAAATTAATTAACAAAAGGTTATAATGCACTTCATTTCAAATGTCATTTGATTGTTATATACGACATCTCCTTTTAGCAGATTTCCCTTAAGGGAAATCAGCTATTGAGGTCATACTCACGACGCGATTTTCGAAAGTTTTCTTCAAATGTCCATCCTACCCAGGAGATGGCGAAAATGAGGTCTGTTCAAAACTACATATATATATTTGTCTTTATATAACTGTGTCTATATTAACTGTATATATATTTGTCTGTTACCACTCTAGTGGTCACAATTTTTGTCTTATCATTACCAAACTTAAAATATAATCGTTTCATTCAAAAAGAAAGATCAAGTTCGTTAACGGCAGACATTGGACCAGGGGGAGGGGATTTAGAAGGGGAGAATTTCGAAAACTCTTAGTATCTCCGTTAGTATGCGTCGCATCGAAAAATTGTATAGAACCAATATAATTGCAAATGTAATGTTCTATAAATGTTGTTATGTATATTATTTCACTATCTTGATTATAACAGAGATATTTGCATTTTTTAGTTTCCACTACCCACTCCTACTTATCTCATATTAACAATATTCTATTATGTTATGAAGCAGATTATTTAAAGCTTAAATACCAAATACTGTTCTCATTGAACTGTAAAATATTGAGATAAATGCAAATACGTGACGCACGTGGGAAATCTGCTTAGTTAACACAGCCCCAGGGTGATGGCCTTTTTTTGTTTCTAGTAGGTACGGATAAACATACAGGGATATACATCTCTAACCCCCCTCCACCTTAGTTGATTTTGATCAAAAAGTGTCAACAGTCCTAAACAGAAATTTTAAAATTCTAAGTTATGTGACATGCGTTCATACTCAAACCAAAACTAGTCGGAATGGGTTCAGGGAACTTCAAAACCGATAATTCCGTTGAAGCTTTTAGCGATTACAATAGTGTATTTACTTACATACAGGAACTTAAAAATAGGTATAGGTCCCACCCCTTTCCAAAAAGAACTTTAGTCCACCAGTTCGTTACAAGAGCGCTATATTAGCGAGGCACTTCTGGATTTGCCGAAGATAGGGGCTAAATAGTACGTAATACGTAAAACGTTTGATAGTCCTGAAGGTAACTAACGGCTGACTTTTAAATTTCCGTCCCCAGGCAATCTGGCCGCTGCTGAACAAACTACAGTTGTCAGTCTATGGAGAAAGAAATCAAAACAAATAGAAATATAAAAACAGGAAACGCTTATGCTAAAATTAGCTCTGATAAGAATTACGCAA
>JADPXZ010000129.1:0-11186 GCA_019009955.1 Riptortus pedestris
GGCCACTCTAGTATAATTATAATTATTTATAGAGGGCCATTAATAATTTCGTGTTCAGTTTAAATAATTAAGTAATAGCGGTTTATTTCATCAGAGAAATTCGTAAGTTAACCGGCGTTTCATGAAAAGGTCATAAGTTATATTGGTCTGATAAAAATTTAATTATAATCAAATTAGTGGTTGAAAATTAGAAATAAATTTGTCAGTTAAAAAAGATAAATAAACTTAAGATAGATTTAATTATTTAGAAATTGACAATAAACTATTTACAATAAAGTAAGCTATGATGTTTCATTGAGAAAAATCTTTAGTTTAATTATAAGAGAGTATATAGCCGTATTATTTATTAGAAAAAAATCGTAAGTTTATAGTGGGTTTTTTTATTTTTTAGAAAATTAATAATAATTAAGTTCTAGTATTGGGGGGTGTTTAATGATTACAGTGGTGAATAATATGTCTGTTAATTCTCAATTATTAAGTGAAGATTATAGAGGATAATTAGGAGTTCGTTAGTTACTTATACTTAAGTAATAAAATAGTGTTTAATTTGAAAATCCGTTCAGTTATTAATGATTCAGTTATAGCTGGGTTAATTAGGAAGTGCGATAGTTAATTATACTTAAATAATAAAATATGTGTTTATTTGAAATTCGTTCAGATATAATGATCCAGTTATATAGCTGTTAATTAGGAGTACGAGGTAGTTAATTATAGTTACTATATAGTAAAGATAAATAGATGTTTTATTTTTAAATTCCGTCAGTTTTTATGAGGATACAAGTTATAGCTGTTAATTAGGAGTTTCGATAGTTAATTAAAACTGTAAGTAATAAATAGTGTTTATTTTGAAATACGTCAGTTATTATGATTCAGGTTATAAGCTGTTAGTGTTAAAATTGGGAGTTCGACGTAGTTAAAATAATTATACTTTAAGTAATAAATAGTGGTTTATTATGAAATTCGTCAGGTTATTATAATTAAAGTTATAAGCTGTTTATTAGAAATTCCATAGGTTTATAAAATTAGGGCCCTAATTAAAAATTTTAAAATAGGAAGTAAATTAATAGTGGTTTATTAGAAAATTTTGTCTGTGAATTACAATTAACTTACATTGGTTTAATTTAGTTAGAAAATTTCCAACTAGTTAGTTAATAATTTGTCAAGTTTATAACGGGTAATTGGAAATTCTACTTAAGTTATAACGCAAACGGTTTTTATTATTGAAAGTTTCTTAAGTTATTTTTTTTTTTTTTTTTTTTAAATTATAATGAAGTTATAGTAGTTAATTAACCTGTTACAGTGGCGTATTATGGTCAGTTAATTATTATTAAGTTATAAGCGGTTAATTAAAAGTTTCGTTAGTTAATTATACTTAAAGTAATAAATAGTGTTTTATTAATATTGAAATTCGTCAGTTATTATGATTCAGTTATATAGCTGTTAATTAGGAGTTCGCGATAGTTAAGTTATATCTAACTTAAGTAATAAATAGTGTTTATTTGAAATTTCGTCAGTTATTATGATTCAGAGATTATAGCTGTTAATTAGAAGTTCGTTAGTTAATTATACTTTAAGTAATAAATAGTGTTTATATTTGAAAATTCGTTCAGTTATTATCATTAAGAGTTTATAGGCTTTGTTTATTAGAAATTCCATAGGATGTTATAAATGGCCTATTAAAAATTTTAAATAGGAGTAAATTATAGTGGTATAATTAGAAATTTGTCTGTGAATTACTAATTAACTTACATTGGTTTAATTAGTTAGAAAAATTTTCAACAGTTAGTTATAATTGTCAAGTTTATAACGGGTAAATTGAGGAAATTCTAGCTTAAGTTATAACGGTTTTGTTAATTAGAAAGGTTTACTTTAAGTTATTTTTTTTTTATATTTTTTTTAAATTATAATGAAGTTATAAAGTAGTTTTTTTAATTAACTGTTACAGTGGGGCCGTATTATGGTCAGTTTAATTATTATTAAAGTATCAAGAATAAGCGGTTTAATTACAAAGTTCGTTGTAGTTAATTATAATACTTAAGTAATAAATAGTGTTTATTTTGAAGAATTCGTCAGTTTATTATGATTCAGATAATAGCTGTTAATTAGGAGTTCGATAGTTTAAGTTAACCATAAGTAATAAATAGTGTTTTATTTGAAAAATTCGTCAGTTATTATTAGATTCAGTTATAAGCTGTTAATTAGAAGTTCGTGTAGTTTAATTAATACTTAAGTAATAAATAGTGTTTATATTTGAAATTTAATCGGTCAGATATTATAATTAAGTTATAGCTGTTTTATTAAAATTCATAGGTTATAATGGGCCTATTAAAAAAATTTAAATAGGAGTAAAAATTTATAGTGGTTAATTAGAAATTTTGTCCCTGTGAATTACAATTAACTTACATTGGTTTAATTAGTTTGAAAAAATTCAACAGTATAGTTATAATTGTCAAGTTATACGGGTAATTGGAAATTCTAACTTAAGTTATAATAATCGGTTTTTTTAATTAGAAAGTTTCTTAAGTTATTTTTTTTTTTTTAAATTATAATGAAGTTTATAGTAGTTAATTTAACTGTAACAGAGTGGCGTATTAATGTCAGTTTAATTATTATTAAGTTTAATAAGCGGTTAATTTAAAAGTTCGGTTAGTATAATTATACTTAAGTAATAAAGTTCTCTCCTCCAACAATATAAATCTGCATCCTGGCTAACACCACTCAACAACAACCCACCCGCAGCAAATATTATCAGAGCGAATAAATACATGATGCTAATGAGAAATATATCTGAATATTAAACACAGTAATTTAATTTTATTGGGGGGGGGGGGGCAAATTATTTACCTTATATCTATAACAAGTACTTGTAATTTATAATGAAGCAGGATAAGGATAATTTTTACCTCTATAACTTTCAAATAATAAAGTAGTCTCTTCGAATAACAATATTTGTTATTTAAGCTTGAACAAAATGGGGTTTTATTATATAACAGAGTATTGTTTATGTGAACACGAGCAGGATGGGGGGCTTTAGCTCGAGGATGCGAAAACTGAAAAATGCAAATATCTCGGCTACTATTTCAAGAAGAGAATAAATGTATATATACTAATTTATAGGAAATTTAATTTGCAATAAGATTGGTTATGTACAATTCTTTTGATCTGGCGCATAATAACGAGATATTTGGATTTTTGGTTATGAAAAAAGCCAAAATAGAGTAGTCCAGAGATACTAACCTTGTGAAACACTTTTAAAGAAAAAACGCAAATAATCTCGGTTAATATTTACGATAGAGAATAAATGTATAGTATATAACAATAATTATAGGAAATTTAATTTGCAATAAGATTGGTTATGTACAAATTCTATGATCTGCTGGCGCATAATAAACGGAGGATATTTGGAATTTATTGTTATGAAAAGCCAAAATAGATTAGTCCAGAAGAATACATAACCTGTGAAAAACACTTTTAAAGAAAAAACGCAAATATCTCGGTTAATAAATTTACGATAGATGCAAAAAGTGCATATAACAACAATTGTAGAGCATCAATAGTTCAACAAGATTGGTTCTATAACATTTTACTCTCAGGCTCATAATAACGGAGATATTTGGAATTTTTCTTGCTAAAATAGATTTAGTCCAGAGATACTAAACTTGTGCAACACTAGATAATACTTTGAAGAAACCCGCTTGCTACACACAGCCCCTGCGTCTAGATTAAAATTACAATATATTTTGTTATTATCACATTATTATTTAATTATTATCATTATTCATTTTTATTATTCATTATTCATTTTTATTATTCATTATTCATTTTTATTATTCATTTTTATTATTCATTATTCATTTTTATTATTCATTATTCATTTTTATTTATACAATTATTTCATTTTTAATATCATTATTCATTTAATATTATTCATCATTCTTTTTTTATTATTCATCATTCATTTTTTAATTAATTCATTATATTATTCATTTTTTATTAATCATTATTCATTATAATATTCATTCATCATATTTTTATTATTCATTATTCATTTTTATTAATCCATTATTCATGGTTTTATTAAAATATTTTTTTATTAATTATTAATCATTTTTATTATTCCATTATTCAATTTTTATATATTTAATTATTATCATTATTCATTTTTATTATTCATTATTCATTATTCATTTTTATTATTCATTATTCATTTTTATTATTCATTATTCATTTTTATTATTCATTATTCATTTTTATTATTCATTATTCATTTTTATTATTCATTATTCATTTTTATTATTCATTATTCATTTTTATTATTCATTATTCATTTTTATTTTTAATTATTCATTTTTAATTATATTTTTTTTATATTTATTATCATTTTTAATTATTCATTATTCATTTTTATTATTCATTTTTATTATTCATTATTCATTTTTATTATTCATTATTCATTTTTATTATTCATTATTCATTTTTATTATTCATTATTCATTTTTATTATTCATTATTCATTTTTATTATTCATTATTCATTTTTATTATTCATTATTCATTTTTATTATTCATTATTCATTATTCATTTTTATTATTCATTTTTATTATTAATTTTTGATTATTCCATCATGTCATTTTTTATTATTCATCAATCATTTTTATTATTACATCATTCATTTTTTATTATTCATCATTATTCATTTATTATTTTAATTGGCATTTATCTTAATTATTAATTTTATTATTCATTTATTCATTTTTATTATAATTCATAATCATATTACTATTCATTTTTATTTATCCATTAGTCATTTTTTTACTTTTTTAACTATTCCTTTTTATTAATCATTAATCATATTTACTATTCATTTTTATTATTCAATATCATTAAACATTTTTACTATTCATTTTTATTATTCATTATACAATTTTTACTATTCATTTTTATTATCATTAATCATTTTTACTATTCAATTTTTATTATTCAACATTCATTTAATATATTCATTTTTCTTTTTTTATTATTCATCATTCATTTTTTATTATCCATGTATTTCATTTATTCATTTTTATCATTATTCATCCCATTCATTTTATTCATTCATTCATTCCATTTGTTATTATTCATTTAATTCATTATTCAGTTTTTTTAATTATTCAATTATTATAATTCTATTTTATTCTTTTTTATTTCTTTTTTTTTCAGGCTGGCAAGACAAAGGCGAACGCGGGAATGTTACCTGATCCTAATAGGTAAGCCTATTATTTTTAATTCCATTATTAAACTTTTAAAGCAGAATTCACCAACGGGCACAAAAAACAAAAATTTCTAAATATTTCCCCGTTTAATTCCCGTTTATTATTTTATGCCGTCCGGATTCGAAAAAATAGGCTACATAACCAATCTTATTGCAAATTAAATATTTCTATAAATATTGTTTATATATAACATTTTATTCTCTATTTCTGAATATTAAAACCCGAGATATTTGGCATTTTAAGAGCTGGTACTGTATCAATTAATTAAGGAACGAAATTAAATTTTCGATCTATAATTCAATTTGTAATCTCCGTTAATTTATTATATGAGTCTGAGAGTAAAATGTTATAGAACCAGAACTTGTTGAAACTATTGATGCTCTAACAATTGTTGTATATATGCACTATTTTCTCTAAATTCGTAAAATATTAACCGAGATATTTGCATTTTTTTTTTCGTTTAAAAAGTGTTTGCAACAAGGTTAGTAATCCCTCAGACCTAATCTATTTTAGGTATTCGTAACAAAAATTCCACATAATCTCCGTTATTTATGCGTCCGGGATCGAAAAATTGTACATAACCAATCTTATTGCAAATTAAATTTTCTATAAATATTGTTATATACATTTATTCTCTATCTTGAATATTAACCGAGATATTTGCGTTTTATTTCAGGTCTTTGGAGAGCCTGGAGGGCAGACTAGAAATTTCCAGCCAAGGAAGTGGGACTGAGTCTAGCAGCAGCTCCCCAAACAACACTGAAGGTAATTAATTAATTAATGGATCGTAAATTATTAGTAATTAATTAGAAATACATAAAAATATCAGTTTAATTATTAGTATTACTAAATTGTGTGTGGTTTATAAGAAATTAATTAGTTAGCAGTTAAAATTATAGAATTTATGCAATAAGTAGGGGTTAATGTAGAAACCAGTTAGTTAATTAAAATTCATTTATAACTGCTTTATTAACGAAATCCGTCAGTTAATTATAATTATGCTATAGTAATTTTATTAGAAAACCAGATAGTTAAATTATAATTATACTATAGCAGTTAAATAGAAACCAGTTAGGATTTAATTATAATTAATGCTATAAGTAGTTAATTAGAAAACCAGTTAGTTAATTATAATTATGCCTATAGTAGTTAATTAAAGAAACCAGTTAGTTAATTAAAATCTCATTTAATACTGCTTTTATTAAGAAAATCCGTCAGTTTAATTAATAATTTATGCTAATAGTAATTTATTTAGAAAACCAGATAGTTAATTATAACATTATACGTATAGTAGTTTTAAATAGGAAACCAGTTTAGTTAATGTATAAATATGCTATAGTAAGTTTAATTAGAAACCCAGTTAGTTTTAAATATTTTTAAAATTTAATTTACATTTATACAACCGCTTTAAAAAGAAAATTCCGTCAGTTTAATTATAAATTGTGCTATATATAGTAGTTAATATAAGAAACCAGTTAGTTAATTAAAATTAATTTATACTGTTTTATAAGGAATTCCGTCAGTTAATAGTAATATTAAGGTTATAGCGGTTAATTAAAAATTCATAAATTAATTATAAGTAAGTTTTTTGGGGTTTATTTAGATATTCATAAGATACAAATGGTTAGTTATTAGAAATTTTAAACCCCATAACTTAAGTTAGTTGTTGGGGTTAAATGGAAGTTCGTCTGAGTAAAATTAAATTAAGATATAGTAGCCTAATTATGGAGGTTTTTTAAAGTTATAATTAAGTTATAATTTTTTATTATATGATATTCGAAAGTATTATATTATTTTATTTGAAATTTAATTGTATATTATGAAGTTATAGCATTTGTTTATTAGAAATTTGTGAGTTAATTAATTAATTAGTTTATTATAACGGGTTTTATAAGAAATCCATCAGTTAATTATAATTATGTTATTACGTACGGCCCTTCCATAATTTTTGATGTACAGTTTGTATTTGGGGTCCCTTGTTAATTTGTGTAAGATAAACGTAGTTAGTTTGGTATATATTGTCCTTTACATAGTTTTCTTTCTTATACATTTTGTAAATTCTATACTTTACTGAACTTTTTTTTTTTTTATTTATTTTTTTTTTTTATAGAAACTAAATTAGAATTAACCATTTACATATATATATAACGCCGATTCTCCATCCGATACTTTAATTAGGAGATTAACCCTACGTAACAACAATACCACGGGACATATGGTAGCAAGGGACCGGGGGGGTGATCGAGATATGGTAAGCAAGACAGTAGCACCCGTGCGCAGAAAGATAATTAATATAGGAATAAGCAGATATATATCATTGAATTTTTTATTTATTTTTTTTTTCCCTTTCCTCATTCCTTCTTATACAGTCTAAATTAGCACATTGTAATTACTATTTACATCAGTATGTGTTTGTATATATTACAATTACGCTCCCCACGCGTAACAATTGCAATAATTCTTTTCTATATATAATTCTGGTAATTATTCGAATACTAAATAAATATTTTTTTTTTTTTTTTTTACATTTTTTTGAAAAAAAACAAAAATCCGTCAGTTAATTATAATTACGTTTATACAATTTTTATAAGAAATCCGTCGTTTAATTATAATTATGTCAATGTGGTTAATTAGAAATTAGTTAGTTAATTATAATTAAGCTATACTACTGCTTTAGAAGAAATCCCGTCAGTTAAGATTACAATAAATGCTATAGTAGTTAATTAGAAACCAGTTAGTTTTAAATTAAAATTAATTTATAATCTGCTTTATAAGGAATCCGTCAGTTAATTATTATTATGCTATAGTAGTTAATTAGAAACCAGTTAGTTAATTAAAATGAATTTTTACAGCTTTATAAGAAATCCGGTCCAGTTAATTATAATTATGTTATTGTGGTTAATTAGAAATTAGTTAGTTAATTATAATTAATTTATAGTGGTTTATAAGAAATCCGTCAGTTAATTATAATTTGATTAATGTTATATAATTAGAAATCAGTTAGTTAAATAAAATTAATTAATAAAATACGCTTTATAGAAATCCGTCAGTTCATTATAATTTGATATTGTAGTTAATTAGAAACCAGTTAGTTAATTAAAATTTAATAATACCGCATTAAATAAAATCCGTCAGTTAAAAAATTATAATTTTGATATTGTAAAGTTAATTAGAAACCAGTTTATTAATTAAAAATTAATTTGTACCGCTTTATAAGAAATCCGACAGTTAATTATAATTTGATATTGTAGTTAATTAGAAATCTGTCAGTTAGTTTATAATATATTCTATAGTAATTAATTAGATATCAATCTATAGTAATTAATTAGATATCATTCTATAGTAATTAATTAGATATCATTCTATAGTAATTAATTAGATACCCGTTAGTGGTAATAATAATTAAGTTATACAGTTTTATAATTAATCCTCCAGTTTATTTATAATTAATTTAAAGGAGATTTATAAAAAATAACGGGAATAATTCAAGCCATTTATCAACAGATAATCCCCTAAATGGATATCATCTATTAAAGTTTTACCTTTTGCTCTAGCGGTCTCAATTTTGGTCTGATCTTTACCAAACATGGCATTTAATTCTTTTAAGTAAAAACAAAGATTATGTTCGTTAAAACGGCAGAAATACCAACATTTTTCGAGGGGGGGGGGGAAATCAAAAATTCCAGATATCCCTCCCTTATTATGCGTCGGATCGAAAAAATTGTAAAGAACCAAATCTTATTGCAATTTTTTTTTTTTTAAACTTAGGTTTTATATAAGCTCTATAATATTTTTGTGTATTTGATTTTGGTTTTGATCATTGGTGAATTATTCAGTGGTGTGTGGTATATACAGGTTGTCTCCAAAGCTCGTCCCTCCCACGAAATACAAGGTTATTCAACTTGGAAAACCAAGCAAACAAGAAGAATTCCCCAGGTATTTATGTATATCTATATATATATAAAATTGTAACCTCTGTCTGTACATTGATTTTTTTCGCGAAATTTTCAACGATAACTTTTCGTTTCACATGCCATAGACACCAAAACTGCATTTTGTTTCTTTCGTGTCTGTTATTGTTTTTTGTTTTGTTTGGTTTTCTTTGTTTTGTTTTTGTGTGTTTGTTTGTTACCCCCTTTTCACGCATAAAAACGGCTTAACTCTCAATTTTATGAAACTATGGTATGTATATTACTACTATCCCAACTTAGACTTTAGGCTAAATAAATATTCTCTAAGATGAACCAGGAGTGGGGTTTATAAGGGAGGCCTGAACTTAAAAATAGGCGATATTTCGTTTCCTATTGCTTTTTCAGCAAATATGCACATAAACACAAGTTGTTTATTTTGTTAATTTAGAGTAACTTTTATTATAAGTACTTTTGCCGTATACGGAAGTATAAATTAGTTATACGCTAAAAACTATAGCGGAAGTCCACAATTTTAATTGGCACAACAGACTCAAACCGAACTAAAAAAAACCAAACTCAGTCTATGTGAATTAATGCTAACGATTTCCTTCTAATAAAGGCATAACTAACATTTCTAGGGACGGGCAGGATTGGTGGTTAAAAGAAGAGGCCTGAAATTAAAAATAGCGAAAATTCGTTTCCTATTGCTTTTTCAGCAAATATAAACATAACCAAAAGTTTGTTTATTTTTCTTATTTGGAGTAACTTTTTGTTATATACACTTTTTGTCGTATACCTAAGTATAAATGACTTATACGTTTAAAACTTTAGCGGGCACAAACGGCTGAACCAAACTGAACAAAACCTCGGTATGTCAAATAGCATTAATACTTTCCATGATTTAAAGCTATATTAAAATTTTTAGGTTCAAACGCGGGAGGGTGGGGGGGTTTATAAGGGAGGCCTGAAATAAAAATTCCAACCATATTAACATATATAAGAGACGGGAAATATAAAAATATCGAAGACTGTGAAGTCTTATAATCGAACAAATTAATTCTATTATTAGCAAATCCACGGCAAAGACGGGAATCAATCCTAAACACTGGGACGGGTAAATGTCAAAATATTGTGCAATGGTAAGCCTGCTAAAAAATACCATCACCATTCAGCCTCAAATGAATTTCCCCGGCGAAGCCGGGTAACAGAGCTAGTATATATTTTATATGAGAATATGATATTTTCAAGCGATTAGGATACTAAATTTAATAATAATATGTTTAAAACAAAAGCTACTTTTAATAACACAAAAAACAACTTTTGTTATGTGCACGTTTGGCTTAAAACAAATAGAAATATGATAATATCGCGAATTTTTTAATCAGGCCCTCCGTTATAACCGCCACTCCCGTTCGAACCTAAAATTTTTAATATAGCTTATAAACCGTGGAGAGAATTAATGCTGATTTAACAAACAGAGTTTGGTTAAGTTCGGTTCAATCGTTGGTGCCTGATAAAATTGTCCGTCTCCCGCATTAATTTTTTAGTGTATATCTCCTTTATACTTTATTATACGACGAAAGTGATAGTGTATATAAAAAAAGTTTCTCTAAATAACAAAATAAACAACTTTTGTTATGTACAATTTTGGGCGAAAAACCGCTAGGAAACGAAATATGGGCTTAAATTTAATTTGAGTCGTCCCGATGGTAGCGCCACTTCCTACCTCCATCTGCCTCGGGCTGATTTGTGAATCTTAAACCATCCAACGGCGTCACCCAAACGCATACAATTCAATCAAATCGCTCAAGCCGTTTTAGCAACAGTTCACTCACATACACACAACTACACTAGAATTATATATAGAAAGATATATTCTCAAGTATTGTAATTGTTATTTCTTCTTGTGTTTTTTAGAACAGCTAGAAGTCAAGACAGAGATCGAGTCTAGCCAGATGTCTGAGCTGGGCAATGATTCTAGCTACAGTGATTGCAGCTATCAGAGGAACTCTTCTTCGGA
>JADPXZ010000130.1:0-10769 GCA_019009955.1 Riptortus pedestris
TCCCCTCTAAATTAATTCCCCGGCAGAAATTTTTTTCCCCTTGCGTGGGGGGGGGAAAAGGGCCCCCCAAAACGATTTTTTTATGGACGTGGGTTTCTTACGATTTTTTTCCGGAAAAAAACGATTAAAAAAATGTCAGCCTACACCCACCCCCCGCCCCCCCCCCCCCCCCACCCCCCAACAGCACCCCTTAAACCCGCTTCAAAAACGACCGATGGGAGGCACATCAAAGGCAGAGCGCTATAGCAACCGAAAAAAGGTTTTTGGATGAAGCGCCCCACAGGGGCCCCCCCCCCTTGGAAAGGGTTAATATAGTTAAATCTTGTAAATTTATCTTTTTTTTTTTTTGGTTTTATTTTCAACAAAGTCGAAAAAGGAAAAATTAACGAAAACCCCAATTTTAATAACCCCCCAGATAATCTCTGACCCACACCCCCTTTTTTTCCCCTCCTATTAAAAATGAAAAAAAAAAGATACTTCGTTTTTTTTTTTTCATTTAATTTATTTCATGCGAAAGTGATAAACGACATCTTCATTCAAATCGGTCGAAAAATGTCATAAACCCAATTGTATATTATTTATCATGAACAAAACCCCCTGTAAACATTTTTGTTTTTTTCCCCCTAGTCAAAAAAACGATTTTTAGAGATTTCTTTTTTTTGCCCTTTTCTCAAAAACCCCCCCCCAAACCCCCCTTCAATTTTTTTTTTTTTAATTTTTCCGACCGAAAAAGGTCTCTCACAACTAGAGGTTTATATCTCTGGAATATGCTGGATGATAAAAGGAAACCCAAAATTGATCGGGAAAATCAAAAAAAAGGATTTGCCCCCCCTCTAAAAATTTGTACCTAGAAAAATTTCCGAAACATCAAAAAACCCCTTGAGGTGGTGAAAAACTAAAAAATTTTTCTGTTAAAGCCAAAACCCCCCAAAAACCTTTTTTTCCGCATTCAGTACTTTCTTAACTTCGCTCAGGGAACTAAAAAATACTTATGTTCGGTGTTATATGGAGCTTCCCATGAAAAACGGTAGGGAGGAGCCCCATTTGTGAAATGAGTAGAATAGGGTGTGAGATTAGACTATAATTGTGAGGCAAGAGCCAATATATATTAAGGTGCTGTAGGAAGTTATAGGGGTGACCCTATTTCAGGGAAAAGAGAAACGCACACTTTTTAAAAAAAGTAAGTAGGCATTTTTTAATTTTTGATTTAAAAAAAATTTTTATCATAAAAATAGGCCCCCAATAAAAAAAAAAATAAGCAAAAGAATTTTTCCCGGGGGAAGTTTTTAAAATTAAATTTTAATTTTTTTTTTTCCCCATTTTTTTGAAAATGAAAACTTTTTTTTAGCACGTTTTTTTGGCACCCCCGAAGGAAACATTTTTTGCGGGAGAGGAAAAAAAAAGTATGACACCCCGGGGCCCCCCGCCTAGTAAAATCCCAACCCAAAAACTAAAAAGGGGCTTTTCCCCTTTTTCTTCCAAAAACCTCCCCGGGAACCAAAATTTAGCTTAGAGTTTTTTCGTTTTTGCATACCATTTTTTTTTTAAAAAGGGCAAAAAAACCCCTCAATTTTTGTTAACCCCGATACTATAAAAACCCCAACCAATTTTTTTACTTTCCCAAAGATTTTTTTTAAATCCCGAAGTTTAAAAAAAAATTTGGGGGTATTTAAAAAAAAAAATTTTGAATATTTAAAAAAAAATTCCCCCCATAATTTTTTAAAAAAAATTCGAAACAAAACCGTTTTTTTAAAACCTCCTTTTTAGCAACCATATAACCGAACGAAAAACACTTTTTAGAAAAATTTTTGGTGGAGATGCCTTTTGGCAGTGGGATGAGGGGGCCAAGAGTTTTTTGAAATTAAAAAAGGGAAAAAAAATTTTTTTTTCCCCATGTAAAAAACTTATTTTTGTAAGGGGATTTTTTTTTTTTTTCACTATTTTTTTTGCCCCCCAAATTTTTAAATTTTTTTTTAAGGGAAAATAGAACAAAACTGTTACTTTAGATAAATAACTAAAAAATTTAAATTTTTTAAAAATAAGATTTTTTGTAAAAAAAAAATTTTCTCACAATCCCCCAAAAATTGGAAAAAATCAAAACTTAAAAAGGGGGTTTTTTATTTTCACTTCACCCAACCCCCCCCCCCCGACGCCTTTTTTTTTTTTTTATTTTTTTTTTTTTTGGGAAAGGGAAAAAAGTTCCCCCTAAAGAGGGGAAAACCAAGTAAAAACCACATTAACTTGTAGGGAGTTTTTTTCCCAATAAATTTTTTAAACGAAAAAAAAAATTTTTTTTAATTGGGGAAGAACCCCCCGCCCCCAAAAAATTGAAAAAAAAAAAAAAAAATAAAAAAGAAAAACCCCCAGAAAAAATAAAGAATAAAATTTTTATTTAAATATATAAATAAAAATATAAATATATATAAAAAAAAAACATTTCTTTGGTGGCTTTAACCCTTTTTTTCCATTTTTGTTTTTTTAACATTTAAAAAAATGGTAAAAAAAATTCCCCAAAAAAAATTTTTAAGGCCATGAAAACAAATTTTTTTAAAAAGAAAAAAGAAAGTAAATAATTTTTTTTATTTTTTTAATTAAAAACCATAATTTTTTTCCCCTTGTTTTTAATAACCAAAAAAAAGTTTTATTTTAAAACCTTTTTTTAAAACGGGAAAAAAAAGAAAACCCCCTTCCCAAATGCTTTCCCGGGTTTTTTCTTTGCCTAAAAGAAAATTTCAGGGGAAACTGCCTTGTTTTTTCATGTTTTTTTACACGGGGGGTTTAATGAAAAAGAAATTTTTCCCCATGAGTTTTTTCTAAAAAAAAATCCCCGAAAAACCAAAACCCCCTTTTTTTTACAGCTTGGGGGGGCAACAGTTTTGCAGCAAAAAATAAAACACCGGGGCCCAAAGTTTGCTAGTTTCCCATTGCCCTACCATCAACATAGCAATAAAATCACAGCAAAAAAAATCCCGCCCCCCCCAAGTTTTTCTAGGGCTTTTATTGCCCGAACATGGCATTTAAATACCGGGCCCCCCTAGCCCGCTTTTTTAAAATCCCCAAAAACATGGAAAAAAATTATTTCCATTTTTTTCGGGACGTTTTCTTTTTCCCGGGGGGGGTCGGGAAAAAAAAAAAAAAAAAACCCCCCCCCCCCTTTAATTGGTTTTCGATTTGTAAAAAAAAAGAAAAAAATTTCCCGAGGGGGGGGGGGTTTGAAAATTTCCATTTAAAAAATTTTAATCCCTTTGGGGAAGAGAAGGGTTTGGGCCCCCCGGCCCGCAAAAGTCCCCCCCCCTCCAAACGAAAACCAGGGGAAAAAATTTTAAAATTTCCAAAAAGTAGGGGTGATTTTTTGTTGAATGGGCTTTCCCTTTCCCCCCGTTTTTTTAATTTTTAATTTTTTCCAAACGATTTTTTGATAAACAATCCAAAAAAATTTTCTTAAAAAAAAAACAAATTTTTTTTTATTTTGTAAAATTTAAAAACAAACCGGTTTATTTACCTTTTAAACCGTTTTTTGCAAATACAGAAAAAACCAATCAACCAAATTTTTTTTTTTCCCTTTCCAATTTTTCCCCCCCTTAAAATTTTCGATTATAAAAAACGTTTTAAAAAGAAAGAAAAGAAATGGGCCCCCACCACTAAAAAAGATTTTTTGACAAATTCCCCCGCAATTCAAACCTTTTTGCAAAAAACTAACAAAAAACCCAATAAAAAAATAAAGGGGGTTTTTTTAAATAAAAAAATTTCAACCAAAATGGCAATGAAAACAAATTTTTAAAACCCCAAAACCCCAATAATATACCTTTTAAAACAAATTTTCCCCTCTAACTTAAATTTTTTGTACAAAAAATAAGACAAACGGAAAAAAAATGTTTATCAATATTTAAAATTTTTTATTGTATTTTTTTTTACAGAGCCCCCGCAACCCCAGGGGAAATTTGGGGGTCCTTTCTTTAAACATGGGGGAAATACAAAACAGAAAAAAAACAATTAGCAAAAATGGAACCACGAAAAAATATAAAAAACAAAAAAAAAAAAAGGAAAACCAACCCAAAAACCTAAAAAAAAACATGAAAAAAAAAGAAACCCCAAAAAAAAAGAAAAAAAAAAAAAGGGGGTAAATAAAAAATGAAAAAAAAATTTTTGTAACGTTTGAAAAAAATAAAAAACAAATAAAAAACAGGCCCAAAACATTCCCCAAAATTTAAAACGTCCCCCCCCTTTTCCCCCCCCCTCTTTCCCTCCCCCTTCCCCCCTCCCTCTCCCCCTCCCCCCCTCTCCCTCCCCCCCCCCTCCCCCCTCCCTTTCCCCCCCTCTCCCCCCCTCCCTTTCCCTTCCCCCCCCCTTTCCCCCCCCCCCTCCCCCCCTCCCCTCCCCCCCCCTCTTTTTCCCCTCCTTCCCCCCCCCCTAACAACCACACCACAACAACAACCAAAAAAATACCCACAAACAGAAACATTTTTTAAAATATTTTATTAAAAAATTTCTCAAACTGCCCAATTTTTTTAAAAAATGTCCCCAAATATTGGGCCAAAAATTTTAAGGCTACCCTTTAATACGCCCCCCCGAAGTTCCGTTCAGTCATTGGGGAAAGTTTTTTAAGTGAAATTTTTTGTAAAAAACACACCCCCTTTTAAGTTTTTTTTAGGTTTTTATTTTAGTCCCCCCCAATTTTTTTTTCAATAGTTCCAAGGCCCCCGCCCCTTTTTTTTTTGTTTTTTTTAGTCCAAAAAAATTTTCCTGGGAAAAAAACCATTATAAAAAAAATTTTTTTAATTAATTAATTTTAAAGGAAAAAAACAATTTTTCAAGCGTAAAAGGTCCCCCGGAAAAAAAATGTCGCTTTAAATTCCTTTTAAAAAAGTTGAACCATTTAAAAAATTTTTTTTTTTTTTCTTTTTTAAAAATGGGTTTTTTTTTTAAAATAGTCCCCCCTTTTTTTTTTGTTTTTTTTTGTTAAAATTTTTACCTCAAATCACCCTTTTTTTTAAAAAAAATTTTTTTTTTTTTTTTCTGCGTTTACTAGGTGGGGGGGCCGATTGAGAAAAAATTCATCCCCCAGTAAAGTAAGCAAAAACCCCCGTATTTTTTTAAAAGAAGCCAGAAAACTTTTTCAAAAAGGGGGTGGGGAAAACTTTTGGAAAAGGGGATAAGTAGTGACTTAAAAATACGTAAAAAAACATGCTTTGGGCCAACGGAAAAAACCATTTCTAAGTTAACCCAATAGAAAAACCATGGAAAAAAAAGCAAAAAGAAAAATTTGAAAAATTTACTGTGGAAAAAAATATCTAATGGAAAAATTTAAAAATATTGCCGGGGAAAACGTAAAAAAAAGGGCAAAAAAAAAAACGGGCTTTTTTTTTGGGAAGGGGAAAAAAAAAATTTAAAACCCCCCCCCCCTAAGGGCCCCTAAAAAACCCCCAAAATTGGGGAAAAAAAAAAATTCGTTTAATTTAATCAAGAGAACGCCCCAAAAATGATTTTTAAGTTTTGTAATTTACTTCCAGAAAAAACCTACTTGTAACCCCATTTTTGATTATAAAAAATACAATTCCTGACCAGAAGAAGGACCGAGTTACTTGGAACAACCCTGGGAAAAGCATCTAACAACTGATTTTTTTTTCTTTTGTTAGGAACTATTGAAAGAACACACACACATATATATATATATATATATATATATATATATATTTATTTATTTTGGCATAAATACATGGGCGTTTTGCAGGGTTCTGGGGCATTTATTTTTGTTAGTCATCGTTAGGTATTTTCCCACTTAAAAAATAATTTAAAATTCGACAATTTCGAAGTACTCTTATAATATAATGTCCTATATATAAACAATACATAAGCAATATTTAAAATAGTTCCGGAAAAATCATACAAAAACAAAAACTACAATTAATGGTTAATTAAAAAACTGTCAATAAATATACGCTTAAATAAAGTAATATATGGTTATTTAGCTTTTCATTTATGGTTTAATATTTAGCATAAATTACACTGAAAGTTTGTTCGCCCCTGTTTTTAACTTTATATGATGATTTTAAATAAAATTTTCTTTCTGTGATTTTACAAGGTGCAGGGGGCATGTTGTTGCATTACATGCTTCAGGCTATTATAAATGTATCGTTTACACCAATTACTTATTTCGTCTGATTTGATGTTAAGGGCTTTACTTGTATGGGATATTTTAATGTATTCGCTCTTACAGACTCTCAGTTGGCTTATGGTTCGTAACTTTTCCATGCTGACGTTAAATTGAAGGTAATTCGATGGTTCCGGATGTGTTGGAAAAAGTTACACAAATTGTTATAAAAGGGGATTTGTTTTGAGTTAAGTGCTCGGTCAATATCTCTACAAACTAAATTAATTGTGAATTTTACTATTATATAATTTTTATTAGCAAGTAGTGTTTGATGGTTGGATAGATTGATAAAATATTCCTGTACAAAAGTTTAAAGCTGCAAACATTTTAATTTGAGTAACCCAGTTAAATTCATCCGGCTTCCTGCTATCCAAAACAACCAATTTTTCGAAGCACCTGCGCGGCAATCGATGTTCTGGGAGGGAAAATATTTTTAATTAAAACTAATTATTTTCTTTAATACAAAAATAGCTATCGGGCAACGACCTGACTCCAGCCTGAGTATATAATCAGGAGTACATCTTGCCCAGAAATATAAATATTTATAAAATGTCGCTTGTGCCACCTCAGTAGCATCTAAATATTCCGGACTCCAAATTTCTGTGGCATAGAAAAGTGTTGAAGAGACCATCGAATCAATCAGTGATATTTTTGTTGAAAGAAAATATTCTTGCAATATAAATTATTGAGAGAGACGAATAGGATATGTAAGGCTTCGAACTGTTCCCAAACAATGAGCACATGATTTATGCAAACACTGCAGTGATAAAGAATTAATAAGTGGGGTTACGAGTTTTAAATTGCCATCACGTGTTTAAATTTAACGGCCATTTTTTTTTTTTTTTATTTATTTGGAAAATGGTGAATCCGACCCGGTTGTCGTCCTGGGCGCTTTAATACCACAAAGTGCTTTCATCTCATATAAGAGACATCATAAAACTATGAGTCAGCCTCTCGGAAACTGGTGTGGGGGGGGGGGGATTTTATGCTCTGAATACTCCTCTCTTTCCATCAACTCAGATCGTATCTCTTAAAAGCACCTTTTGCTTTTATAATTTCGAAATACGAACACCAAAAACGTTTATGACTCATGGAATGTAAGTTTCAGTTAGATCCTCTTCAGTGAATTATAAATTCATTGACGGGCTATTATCATATTCTTCTATCATATGCCTGAAAGTCGTCACAGTGGCGCTGCTAACCTAAGCAGTTTTATTTTTGGTTTTTCTCCTCAAAGTAATCATATGAGAAGCCTTTATTTATTTGAGTAAAAGTTGCATTCCCACATGTCATATTACCTGTATGGATATTACTATTATTTATTTATTAACGTCCACTTTTAGCAGATTTCCCTTGAGGGAAATCAGCTATTGAGGTTGTACTCATGACGGAATTTTAGAAATTTTTCTTCAAATGTCCATCGATCCTACCTAGTAGATGACGAAAATGAGGTCTTTTTTAAAATACTTGTGTGGATGTGTATATATATATATATTTATATATATCTATATATATATATATATATATATATATTATATATATATATATGTCTGTTAACCGCTCCTAGTGAGTCGCCAATTTTTGTTTGATCACGTTATCCCAAATCGATATTTAGCTCGTTATATGTAATAATAAAGATCAAGTTCGTTAACGGCTGAAATCGGACAAGTGGGGAGAGGGGAGTTTAGAGGGGAGAAAAGTTTTGAAAAATTCAAAATATTTTCCCTCCGTTACTATACGTCGTCGGATGAAAAATTGTAACCAGTATCAATCTTATTAAAATTAAAATTTACTATAAATATTTGTTATATACATTTATTTACATTATCTATCTTGAATATTAACCGAGATATTTGCATTTTTATTAAATCTGAGCGGCTGACAGACGAAGTGACTTTCCCGCCAGAAGCTAGTTCAGCCGTTTCATTAACTGGTAGGCTCACATGAAATTACTCTATTGTAAAACTTCACGTGGGAAATCTGCTTAATTTACGCAGCCCATGCGTGATGGACTTTTTTATACTATAGCTAATTGGGACGGGTTATATACAGATGACCACCCTTTTCTAGTCAGGGTGGGACTAAGGATATTATTTAATGAGTCCGTCACTAAATAAATTACTATTTGCCCAGGCGAGAATCGAATTCGCCAATCTAGGTTTATTTTCTTACTGAGATTAAAGCAAACGCATTAACTCACGTGGCTAACCCGAGCCCCCTTGTATGGATAGATTTATGCAAATTAAGTTTTATAATGATAACAACTTTAAAGAACTATCATAAAATGAAATATGACGCACAAAAAATTACATTGTAAAATAAACGAAATAATAACAAAAATTGAGAAATTAAATAGAAGAATACATTAAATAAAGTAAAAAACAACCTATGCTACGGTTTTGCTCTTATTTAATTTGTAAGTAAGGCAAAATTCTTTTGAATAATAGTACTAATTCCTCATAATAAGCATTAATTCTAATGTATTTTTGTTACATTCACATCTATAATTTTTATAAACTTTATGAAGGCATTATCATATTTATTAAATAATGTATAAGGTGGTTCTGGCAATTTAACTCCTTTTAAAATTATATTAATGATTATTTTTGATCTCTTTTGATTAAACATTGTGCAGTTATAGAGTATATTTAGTATAAAGGTTCGTGTTGTATGTGTATCAGAAGCACATTTGTCATTGGCTTGAATTTTAAATCTTGTTAAAAAATATCCTTCGTGTCCATGTTCAGTTTTGAAATTATTTAAAATTGATAGCTAACAATTTCAATTTACACATTTATTATATCCATTATCACATTTGATATAAACATGAGGGTTGATGTGCTGCATCTACGTTGTCTAGTTGTGCTAGACTCTCGATTTGCTTCTTGATTTACACTGACTCTCAACTTCTTGATTTGCACTGACTCTCTTAGCTCAGTACATTCATTAAAAAACATGTATAGTTATCATCCACTCATCTCGTACGTATTACACAAAATCCAGACATTAAACAAAAGAATAATTATGTACTGGTTACCCGGACATACAAACATTAAACAAAGCACACAAGTAGACGAACTCGCCAAATCAGCTACTCAAAAAAAGAACTCACGACAACACATATTGTACACATCAAGATATTGAAGCCCAAGCAAAACGTGTTGTTGCGAAAATTAAATACATTAAGGATTAGTAGAGTCGCGTATTAAGGAAGTGCGAGGTAGATCAAAGAAGCCGACAGAGGATCGGCTAGTCCCTTCCAGTCCAGACGTCGAAGGGTCCAGCCAATTCTTCGTTGATGTATGCCGACGATCTACATAAAGAACCGGCCAGCCGCGAGCTAGTCAGTTTTACTCTCAGCTGTCTTGATGATCACATCACAGTGCGTTCAGTGGTCCAGTGCGACTTAGTGCAGTGCGGTAAAGTGTTTTTATAAGAAGAATAGTGTTGTACCGTGACTGTAGAAGTTAACATTGTAAGTGCCATCGTGTTTAAGGACAGTGTCAGTTGCCGTCTTTTTATGGTGAATTTCAGTGGACCGTGACGTGAATTATTGGACTGTGTAATCTGAAGAAACAGTGACGCTATCATTGCATACTGTGAGTAATAATTAAGAATAATTAACCAAGTGTATAGTCCATTGTTAAATAAATTGTGCAGTGATAAAAACTGTGAAACTTGTTTGTGTTTAATTTTTCAATCCAAAAGAACTGTTATAAACAACAAAAACGTAACAATATGATGCTCAACTCATGGCAGAAAACTTGGTTTACCACAACTGATAAAAAACCTCGAGAACTGAAACATATACTTGGTGAATGGCCTTACCTCAAAAAGGCTAATTAGAAGAAAAGAAGTAGTTTTAACGAGGTTGAGAATTGGCCATTCACTAATAACTCACACTTACCTAACTTACTGGGAGAAGACGGAACCCTAACTGCCAACACTGTAAACTGTTAGACTTTACTATAACTCACATATACTTACTGACTGCTATCTAAGGACTCACCATAGGACCCTACCAGACTGAACTGGAATTACTACATGACTGTATGCCCGTATTATAGACCGCGTAATTACACTACTTGAAACATAACATTTTTCAAAAAATTAAAATATTAATGTAAGACCATACTGAAAATATTTGGCAGAAATGAGCATACTTACGTAAAGATAATAAAATGATTTATTATGTTAAATAACTGATTCGTTCGCTAAAAAACCCCATTTGCAAATGCGATTATTTGGGATAATAAATAATAAATAGTTGTGCTAATAGTAGCTTGAGGCTAAAACCGAGCCATGACGGACGTGTAAGCCGCAAATACCCAAAAAAAATTATTCCGTACCCCATAAAAATAAAAATTCTTTCTGTGAAGAACATTTTACTTAATTATATGTATATTGTAAGCAATACGTTAAAATCGTTATCTAATGGGTAGAATAATTTAATATCCCTCTCATCAAATTTAATTACTACTCCCAGGCCCAATAAATTCGTAACAAACGTGATATCTATGGACTCCTTGAATTGCTTTAATTGTAATTGTTGAATTTATTTCTTTTTAGTCCCCCCCCTCAAAGCAATACAACGAAACCCCCTTTAAGGGGGACGTTA
>JADPXZ010000131.1:0-10698 GCA_019009955.1 Riptortus pedestris
ATAATAACTGTACTACTTCTGATGAAGAGTCAATGAGTACAATAAACATGTTGAGGAAAAATAAATCAGTAGAAGATATTTCACGTGGTTTTCATCTATTGATCGTCCGCCAAAGAATACCCCCCCCCTAAATGAAAAGAAAGGATGTCTTACGTTTATCAAGTAAGACAAACAACTGCCTTATAATGAATAAGGGACTTGCTGGTAATTACAGGAGAGGAATGCTACATGGACGGACCATAAAGACCAACCAAGTATTAAGTATTAAGAGGAGTGTTGGTAGCCCTGTAGACACGTAGGTTACCGCAGCCAGCTGCTTATTGTTAAAATTTAATGAAGGGATGTTCGTGACGTCACACACTACAAGGCTGTTCTCATCTCTCTTTTTGCCCCGAGGGCTAAGATAGTAGAACCTTCAAGGACTTAGTTACATGGACTTAATTATCACAGTACGAGAATGCTCAGGAATCTAGAGGATATATTACATAATGTTTTTTTTCTATTTTGAATGGTAAAAAAATATAAATAACGCGTAGGCTGATTAAATATTCTCTATACGCAATTCGGAAAAATGGTAGCCACAAGCTCCTATCTCAATTCAAAAGTAACGACAGACAACACGACGAACATTCAATAAATAATTAAAAACTTAATTAATTTCATATGTGAGAAGTAGGTATCGAATCTGTCCGTATTCTTTAAGTGGGCTTGCTTAACAGAAAATACGTTAGTTCATCTTATTACCATTTTCCTGGGAAAATGTCTGGATAGCACATTAACCTCGATATATGGGACTGAATTAGTTAACTCAGGTAAGAAAAGAAAGGCCTTGCTTTCTTTTCACTGTAGTTTATTCTTTGCAACAGAGCATAAGCTCCATCATCAATGCCTTCCTGGCAAACATTTACCATTAAAAAATACGCATAAAATGTCATTAAATTAAGAAATAATAAATATTATGTACTTAAGGAACACGCTCCTTCACTTATGGTTTTTATAAGAATTTTAATTTGACTATTTGATTTTTACTATTTATCGTGTTTTATACTTTTTAACTATAAATAATCACTTTTTATTATTCACTTATTTTGAATATTTATTAAAAAATTTTGTATGTATTTTACTGGTAAACTATTAATTTTAATCTGTAAAAATATTTGTCTTCATATATATTCACAGGGCCACTAGTTTGTATTCTTAAGTTTTATGTTCGAATTCTTGACCTTCATTATGACATATATTTATTATTTTGCAATTTAATGACATCTTATACGACGTTATTAATGGTAAATGTTTTCGAGGATGGCACTGATGATGGAGCGTATGCTCTGAAAGCGCTCTGTCGCAACGAATAAACTACTGTGAAGGAACGAGGCCTTTCTTTTCTTAACTGAGATAATAATTCCTTCACCATACAGCACCTCAAAAATGAATTAGATAACGTAAATTTTTCCAATTTTCAAAAATCTCAAATAATTAATTAAAATGAATTAAATTTAATTTAATTAGGTACGAAGAAATATTAGGATTCGCAGATGGCGATATATGAGTTAGTGTGAATACTGTAATGTCATTCCTGTAGTTTGTCATTCCTGCACTTTGGAAATCTGCTTAAAATACGCAAAGCATAGCTTACTTACATGAAAGATTTTCTTGTCTAAATGAAACTAAATTAAAATATATGTTAAACAGGGACATGTAATAAAGTTGAATCAAGTCAAGAGATGGCAAGAATATTGAATTATACCTCTAGATATTAGAAATGTGTACAAAGAAGGATCAATAACTACTCAATCAAAGATTAATGTTTACTTTAACTTGATTCTAAAACTAATGAACTCATTTAAACAAACCACTAGCAATTACAATGGCTTCCAAGAGGAAATTCATTAAAACACGTCTTGGGGGAGCATATGAAAGAAGACAGACTGAATGAACGAGAGCCTAGGAACTGCCTGCCCCCATCAAGTTCTGAATGAACGGTGGGGGGGGGGGTTCGCCGAAGGGATTCACAAAGCCCCAAGAATTGGGGGGAGGGGATTGTATAAAGCCCCACTTACCAAAGAGGTAGGGGAACCCACCCCTATCCAGCCAGCGTTTCTCTGGATTTAACGATGCCAGTCTCCTACCTCGCACATCTTATGATGTCATACAGACTACAGTATACCCCCAACGCACCAAACATGACTATTCTCAGAATATCGTTCTCAATTGTGTTTTAGTACATGGTTTTGTATGATCAATTAAAAAGATTCTATAGGATTTTCTGTATCCGTAATGGAACAGAAAGAAAGAGCAATGTTGTGTCTCATTACGCCCCAAACACTTCACCCTGGTTCAAAAATGATTGGGTTATTTCTTAATTGGGAAATCAGTTAAAAAAAGATTGAACAAACAACTTTACCTGGCGAATTGACAAAATTGGGATCAAAGATATATTTTAATATTACTATTTTGACTTTGGGAATAACTTTATGTCTTTGTACGTTATCAATGTGAAAGTTTCACCCTTTTTTTATCTCTATAACTAATTTGGTAAATTTTATTCTGTGTGTGTGTGCGCGCGCGAATAATTCTCAAACTTAAATAATATTTAAACTATAAACAAAAGTGTTGAAAAGCAATTGTTGAACATAAATATCTTAATTAAAGATTGGTTCTATAACTCGTTTTTCTGGTACGACTCATAAAAACGGAAATATTTTGAATTCCCCACACCGGACCACCACCCCTCCCATCCTAGTCCGATTTCACTCATGGGGTATGGACTTTAGTGGTGTATAAAAATGATAAATATCAATCATTTGAGTATGGTATACATACAAATAAACATTTTCGACACCGAAACTGAACTTCATAATTGAAGACCTCATAACACAATGAATTTGAATGTATCTCACATCCTAGAGGTCTGTTAATAACAATATTTGGTTTTTAAGCTTAGAATAGTGTGGTTAATGATATTACAGCTTATTGTTAATGGGAGTAGAGCTAGTGAGGGAGACCGAATACTAAAATATACAAATACCTTGTTTAATATTCGAGATACATTAGTAATAAGATTGGTTCTACACACACATTTTCAATTCGATTCATCTTAACCGAGATATTTTGAATTTTTTGAAATTTTCCACCATTAATTCACCCACCCCTCCCAGCCGATCTTTAGTTTTGCATAAAACGTTTAAATAACAAATTTGGTAACGATCAAACAAACATTGCGACGGCCATTAGGGCGTTAGCAGACAAATATAAATATATATTTACATATATATATATATATATATATATATATATATATATATATATATAGTTTTGAAAGGGCCTCATTTTCAACAGCTTCTGGGTCGGAACGATGGATTTTAGAATTTTTTCTGAAATCCCGTCATGAGTACAACCTCAATTGCTGGTTACTCTCAAGGGAAGTCTGTCAAAAATTATTAAAATCCAATGAAGAGTGGAGTTGTGACTTCTTAATCCCTTGAAATATATATTAACTATCAGCTGGGACCCGAGAGGAGCTAGACTTCCATGTGCGAGCTCCTCTGGGACATTTTCATGTTCCATTTACTAACTACATGTCTCCAGCCGTTTGCTCACTCCAATATACCTGGCGAGTTCTCATCCACATCTGAAATTCAATTACGAGACCGTGACGCCCAACGAAGGCAATTTACCAATAGTAGTTGCAATGATACTAGCTAAGAGTTGAAATGGTCATAAAAAGACATTATTTCTCATTGGTTATTTGGTAATATCGAACTACTAATAATCAGCCAAACTAATTTCTGTTACTCCAGTGCAATGTACAATGTAAATGGAATGTTATAAATGCGAGGAGAGTGCATTCCGTACATTTAAAAATAATGTGTTTCCACATAGTTGGAGCATCATAATTTTCAGAGGCAATTAATCTTCTCTGTCAAACCACTAACTCGTTTTTAATAGACAATTTTACAAAACAGGGACACAAACCACCAAAAAATAAAGTGTTTGAATTGAGAATTGGAAGACACTCAAAGTAAGAGCACTTTGGGTTTAGCAAAACAACATGTTACAACTACTTTTATTTGGAATTGTAATTTCTTTTCAATGAATATCGCTAATTTTTTGGAGAACCACCTAGGACCTAGCTTACTCTGTTCATTGACTACAAACCTAAGGGGAAATCAGTTATAGAGGTATTACTCATAACGCTATTTTAGAAAACTGTCTTTAAATGTCCTTCAATCCTACAGAGACGGTTTAAACGGTTTATGTTAATCAAATACCGATCAAATGATCACGGCTGAAATCGGACCAGGGGAAGGGGAGGGGGTAGACGGGGAATTTTAAAATTCAAAATATCTCCGTATTAAACGTCTGATCAAAAATATGTTTAAAAACGCTCGTCTTGCAAACGTTATTTCCCATAAATTAAATCATACACTGTTTTCCTCTATTTTTAATTTTAACCATGATAATTGCATTTTATAGTTTTAAGCTTTGCCTCAAATCTCCCTGAAGCCATATTAAAAATAAGCTGTTATATCATTAATCATTTTATTCGAAGCTAAAATACTATTTTTTTTTATTTGACCGACTCCACAAGCGATATTTAACCGTTTTATGGAAAAATAAAAATTATATTATGTAATATCTGCATTCAGCTTTGGGGGAGGGGGGCATTTAGAGGGAGATTAATTGGAAATTTGAATTATCTCTTTTATATGTTATATAACCAATCATCTTGAAATTTTAATTTTCCCAACTATTGTTCTATACATGTTTTCTAGAACTCGATTATCAGCTTAAGTATTTGATTTTTTTTTTTATTTCACTCCGCTTTTTGTAAACCACCGCTTCTGCACAACCGATTTTCTCTTTAATTACCTGAATACTAAACACCTTATGCCCAGCTAACGTTTTAATTCCTGTTTATATAGACGTAATACTCAAGGAGAAATAGAAAACAGATAGTGAGATGAGATCGCCATTGTGCCATATTCCAGCACGTCTAAAATCTGCTCAGTTCAATCAGCACCCGCGCGACGGACATATATATATATATATATATATATATATATATATATATATATATATATATATATATATATATATAAATCACTCATTGAAACTTAAGAGAATATCTATAAATAATTAAACTCCATTTAAATTCGAACGGGAAATTTTTTTTGAGACGTTTGAGACTAATCTAAGAATAAAAAAAAAAATAATTGTGTTCAGAATGTATTTTTCGTTCCTAAAGCGTTTGAATTTATTAATTTATGCTATCCTACTTTCGGAAGTCAAATAGAATTTATTGTAAAATTTAACTCCCTTTGAAATTTTAAAAGTTTTGTCAACACTACATTTTACACTAAATGACAGGAGCAGGAATTATATGGTAGTCAACCGCAGCTCGATTTGTCCGATTTGTTTTTTTTAATTTGAGTGACATATACTAAAAATTGACAAGAGAACAGTAATCTTACATATAAAGCGCAACAATCCAAATCGTTTTGTTTAAACAAACCTTTCGAGGTGACTGTGTATCGATTATAGATAAATTTAGCCAGCCTTCAATTGTATATAAAGGTGTCATGACCTCACGACCCAGGTTGAAAATCAGTAATACCAACGTTATTTTTCTTACCCCATTTGTATGAGCCCTGAAAGAAGACATTGCAGCATTAATGGTTCTATGGCAAAGGTATTATTTCATTTATGTCCTCTTGTTGTAACACCTCAGGTGACATTCAATTAATTTCGGGTACGAAGTTAAACACGAGCAGCAAAACATGTATATTAAAATCAATATCCAATCAACTGTTCTTCTTAATATTGTATGGTCGGTAGAATGAAATACTTTTTTCTTGTCTTTGGCCGCCAACCCCTTATAAGTTTACCATGCCTGTTTCCTGTAGGTATATATTGTCATATTGTCCTAATATGTTATTGTCTAAATTTTTCTTAAGTTTCTATCCTGAGGTGCCCCTCAGTTGCGTCAACTGTTCCTTTAGATTTAGGGGTTTATTTTTAATTAAATTAAGATTTTCATTCAAATTATTATAAATTATTACTCTAATTTCAGTTATTATATAGTGTCCACAACATAGTTGGGAAGAAGCACAAAAGGGAAGTGGCAAGCCTTTTATTTATTGTATTTTCTTGCAATGCTCTTAGTTTCATTGCTATGTTTCGGTTCTCACACAATGTTTCCAATTTGGTTGCCAATAATAACTTCATCGGAGATGCATTTTATTTTTAAAAATCTTCTGTATTTAACGTTGATTTTTCACACACGTCTCCCTACCTGCTTTTTTTCCCTTTTTCGCTGTCTTTCAATGTACTTGTTCCCACTTTAGCTGATCAGGTGTTTAGTATTTATGACATTAATTTTATTACAGCTTATTCATTTTAATACATAACTTTAATTGCCATTAGAAATTAATAACTCTCCTTCAATGTCAGAAAAAAAACAACTTGACGTCATTAAATAACTTATTCATTATTACAAGTTATCAATTAAACATCTTGGGCGTCAGAACAAAAAGATTATGAATTTAATACAACTTGCTTGAATAATTCCTTTTCCAGGCTTTAGATCTTTTTTTTTTATTTAAATAAAAAACCGTAATGCCAAACTCTTAAAGATATTTTGAGCCACGTACAACAGATTAACTTGTGAACTGAGGAAAACAAAATAATAATATTTTTAATTACTGAGTTCTATAAGTCCCAAAGTTATCGCGTCACGATGTAACCATTAATATATATTTAACTCTCAAAGGTAAAATTATCTTTATTTTTGTGTTATTTATTTATTTTCATATTTATTATTTTTATTCAGATTATATACTCTTGCTAGTATCGTCAGATGAAACACATAGAGTTACTTTAGTAACCTACTATATTTGTAACTAGCCTTCAGATATCCAATAGACTCCATATTTGTGCGTTGAGGCAGAGCTAAATCATATTATTAAGCCATTTTCTACTTACAGGCTTTATTAAAATAATTATTAATTTATATTAACGTCCACTTTTTAAACTAAGGCTAATTTGGAAGGGTTATATACAGGTTACCACCCTTTTAGCAGATTTCCCTCAAGGGAAATCAGCTAGTGAGGTTGTACTCATGACGAGATTTTCGAAATTTTTCTTCAAATAATGCCCATTGATCCTGCCTAGGAGATGATGAAAATGAGGTCCGTTCAAAGCTATATATATATATATATATATATATATATATATATATATATATATATATTTGTCAGTTACCGCTCTAGCGGTCGCAATTATTGTTTAATCGTGACCAAACTTAATATATAGTCGTTTTATGTAAAAAGACAGATTAAATTCGTTAATGGCTGAAATCGGACCAATGGGAGGGGGGGTTTAGAGGGGAGGATTCCAATCTTGAATATTAAATGAGGTAGTTGCATTTTTATTAAATGTGGGAGGATAACGGACGAGAGTGAGTTTCCCGCTTATGCTAGTTCGGCCGTTTTCGTAACTGTTTGGCTTTCGTGAAATTTCGCTATTGTACAACTTCACGTGGGAAATCTGCATAGTTTACGCAGCCCCTAGGTGACGGACTTTTCTAGCCAGAGTGGGTCTAAGGATTTTATTTAATGAATTCCGTTACTAAATAAATTCTTATTGCCAAGGCGAGAATCGAACTCGCCACTCAAGGTTTACCATGTGATATTAAGGCCAACGCTATCACTCACATGGCTAACCTGAGCCCTCTTAATGTAATTAAAACCGAGGAATCTGTATATTCCAGGGATGAAGATCTTTATCTGTCTATTGTGTGTAAAAAAAAATCTCATTCAACCATATCAGATGACCGATCATTAACGCTAGTCTTCGTTTAGTTGTAGTAGCTGTTCAATTTTCCACGGGCTCTTTGTGTCTCAACAGCTGGAACCGTATAATGCGTCCGCACTCACACACAAACACACGAGCAAACGCGCAGATTTTCCGTATTATTTGTGTGTATAGTTAATTTTAGTTCCTTCCCGAGTCGCCCATATAAAATAATTGGATGAAAGAGTACGAGATTCGACTCTATAAGTTGGTTAATGTTGGAGAAGATTGGAATACGGGTATCAGAGGTCATCATTCACGAATGTCTTGATTAATGGTTTGTTGTTTGTGAGGAATGACTCGAATGAAAAATAGACATTCAGTGGCAGGAGAGGCGAGTCCCTGCTGGGCTTTTAGTCGAATTGGGTTATACAAGCGTTATCTTATTCAAACTAGCAAACAATTAAAAGCATCTGCGGCTTCCCCTAGGACTTTTCGGACTTAAAATAAATCTCCCAAATGTTGCACTTTAATGCTTAGCCGTTGCTTAGGCTAAGTTACCTGGCCCAATTAATCTATTCAAAATTCTCTTATTAAATGGAGACCGCTAGTATGGGGAACCCAAAGGTACAGCGGGGGCAGAGGTGGAAAAAAGGAAAAAAAAAATGAGAAATATTGGCTCTGTAGCTATTGACTAGGTCGTGTGAACGCTTTAACACATAATATTTTAAAGACAGCAACATTAAATATTTCAACTAATCCAGAATGAATAAAATTACATTATTTATACCTTATATAACTAGTCAATTTACGATTCATACTGTAGAGAGTGAAAGCAACTCTTCTGTTTGTCTGTAATTTTATAGCTTTCACAGTAGGTAATCATCCAATTGACAAAAAATTGGTTCTGAAATTAATAATACACTCATAGCTCACTTCTGTATAAATCCCTCCGTCGGGCGCGTGATCTCTCAGATACACATTTCTAGAAAAATATTTGCCACACCTCCTAGCATAGAGTGGTGACAACACACACTACAAAGTGCTTCGAGTTATGTGTTTTAGAGAACTCCCCCTCAAGGTATGTTGAGTCACTGTGTTTAACGGAGTCGTGTGTTTCACCTGTCATTAAATTGTATCTCCTAGATACCACGCGCCCGATCTCGTAAGTTTTTTTGAAATCTGTATTTCATAAATATGTACATCAATTAAGTTTCTCTTTATTAAATGGAATCATATAAACTTATTATTCTATTATTTTGCTCAAACATGAGCTTTCAAAAGAACTTGTACAAGGATATATTGCACGACGCAGTGACAATAGTAGACGTTTACCAACCGAACTAAGGACAAAACATGAAGACTACAGAGACTCATAAGAGTACACTAGCTCAATTAGACCATACATTGAACTCAAGTACAGAACAGCATAAAAAAAGGCCCTCCACTACAACGAACTAAGAAAATGATGTGAACCAAGCAAAACTGAAAATAAATGTAGGTGTACTAATTACTGTTGTGAGATTTGCCAAAAACAAAATTTGTTAACAACATAGGTCTATGCTTTGTCCTAATTGTAATGCAGCTCTGCAAAAGAAATAACAATTAAACTTTCCTTTTGATATTTGTGTTTTTTAATTATATTTTAAAAATTATCGTCCACCGTTTCTTTATATTATAATACTTATCAATTTTAAAAATTATTTACTTCTTTCAAACAAATACTTCCTCTGTTATGGTTTCTAATCACACGCTGAACATTTTAGTGCAAAATATATATTAAAAAACTGTATTTCCGTAAAAACGGTTGAGGTTGTATCTCTGAGATACACGCGCCCGATGGCGGAATATTCTTGACGCGCCCGACCGAGGGATATATATATATATATATATATATATATATATATATATATATATATATATATATAAAATTGTAACCTCTGTCTGTACAATTGATTTTTTTCGCGAAATTTTTCGATAAACTTTTTGTTCCCCGTTCACATGTCATAGACTTCCATAACTGCATTTTGATTTCGTTTCGATGTCTGTTTGTTTGTTACCTTTTCACGCAATAAACGGCCTGAACCGAATTTTATGAAAACTTGGTCATGTATATTTTACTACTAACCCAACTTTGACTTATAGGCTCTATGTAATATTCTCTGAGGAAAATAGGACCTCGGAGGGTTTTATAAGGGAGGCCTCTGAAAATTAAAAAAAATAGCGATATTTCGTTTCCTATTGCATTCATTTCGGCAATTATGACACATAACAAAGAAGTTGATTATTTTGTTATTTGGAGTAAACTTTTTGGTATCATACACTTTTGTCGTTTGTACCGAATTATAAACGAGATATACGCGCTATGATTCCCTTATAGCGGGAGTCATCACTTTTAATTTGGCACAAAAGATCTCAAAACCACAGAATATAAATAAAACGCCTCGGTATGTGTATATAGCTACTAACGCCTTACTTTCCCTTATAATAAGCCATACTATTATTTTCTAGGGTACGGGCAGGAGTGGGGGTTATAAGGGGAGTCCTGAAATTTAAAATAGTGATTATTTCGTTTTCTATTGGTTGGTTTCGGCAAATTATGCACATAACAAACGTTGTTTATGAGTTGTTATTTCAGAGTATATTGCCTCAACATTTCTTTTTCAAATATGAACTAACAGGTGTACCTCACCTGGAAATAATTAATTCAATTATTGTAGTATATTATTATAATATGTTGTCCTTAATAATTCAATACTTATGCATAATCCACAGGAAACGGGAGATATGGAGGACAATATGGGGGACAGTGAAGTCTTACAAAAAAAATTTAACTTTTAATATTAACAAATCCAACAGAAACGACAGGTATTAACCCTAAACACTGGGAAAGGTAAATGTCAA
>JADPXZ010000132.1:0-10677 GCA_019009955.1 Riptortus pedestris
CGTTTCGGCTAAAATATCCCTGTTTTATAAAGCACCCTTCATTGTTGAATTTCCAATGGCCGGGGTTACCCCCCCTTCCCACAAAAATCGGGGGCCCAATTAGGAAAAAGTTTTACTGTTTCCATTAATTTAATTAAAAATTTTTTTTGAAAAAAATTCTATGAAAGTACTCCTTTTTTTGTATTTTGTTTAACAAGGGTTTAATTTGCAAATCAAATATCCCCAAGGGGGCGTATTTGGGGAATTTTTCTGTGTAAAAGGGTTGTATTTAGAATATAAATTCATCATTTTTGATTGTTTTAAATTAAAAAAAAAATTTTTGTTTTGGGTGTTTTGTTTGGGTCCTTAGCCCCCAACAAAAAATTTTGGGCATGGGAGAAAACTGTCCTCATGACAAAAAGTACCTAAATAAATATAAAATAAAAACATAAACTAAAGGCAACGCTATGAAATTTGCAAAAAATTGTGTTTTTTCGGAAGCGGGTTTTTTAGTAGTTTTCCCCTTAAGGGAAATCAGCTTTTTGGGGTTTGAAAATCAGGGGGGGAAATTTTTCGAAATTTTTTTCAAATGTCCATGGGATCCTACCCAGGAAAATACGAAAATGATGCCCGCCCAAAGGGTAATAAAATTTAGTATAAAATATATTTTTTATATATATAAAATTATATATAAAAAATTTTTTTAAAAATTATTTTATATTATTTTCTTTTTCCCGCTCTAGGGGGTCCAATTTTTTTTTGATCGTTCCCAAACTCGTTTATTTAGTTTTTTATTTTTTGAAAAAAGAAAAAGACAAGTTCTTTTTAAGGGCCCTGAAATGGGGAACCAGGGGGGGTTTTTAGAGGGGGGATTTTCGAAAATTCAAAATATTCCGTTATAACGCGGCCCAAAACATTGTACGAATCAATCTTTTTGGGAAAATTTAAAATTTTTACTATAAATATTTTATATACATTTTATTCTTTTATCTTGAATTTTAAACCCGAGATTTTGGGCTTTTTTTTTTTTTTTAAATTTTTTGCGTGTGGTAAACCAGTGGGCCCAAATGTTGGGTTTTTCCCGGGAAGAGCTCTGGGGCCCGGGTTTTCCTAACAAATTGCCCCTCTGAATATTTTTAGGGGTTTAGGTTAACTTTTTTTTTTTTGGGGCAAAAAATTTACGGGGTTTAAATTTCGCCTAAATAATGTTTTGGGGTTTAGGGGTTTCTTACTACACGTGGTTTAGGGGGCCCCGATTTCTTTTTTGTAAAACTCACGGGGGGAAATCTGCTTATTTACGCGGGGCGCCTGCGTGAGGGCCTTTTTCAAAATTAAATCCCTCACCAAAATCTATAAGTTTTGTTCGATAAATTTAAAAAAATTTTTTTTTTAGACCTCTTTTTTTCCCATTTGCCCCTATAACCTTAACTTTTTAAAGGGATATATGTGATGAAATTTTGTGCCCAAAGGGGCACAATAGGGGGGCCCATATAAAAAGTATATCCAAAAATTTTTTTCCATTCTTTTTTTCCAGGGGTTTTGTTAAGAGTGTTATTTTCCCCTTTTATCTCTTTTAAAAATTATTTTTAGATTTTTTTTTTTTATTCACTTAAAAAAAGGGAAAACCCCGAAATTTTGATATTTTTCCCGAAAAATATTTGGGTTTGACTAGTCCTGGTGGAAGAATAAATTTTCAGAAAAATAAAGAACAAATAGATCCTAAATTTGGGAAAAGGTGACAAAAAAACAGTGTTAGGTACTCCCTGACTTCCAAAAAGCAGCTTATGAAACACTTAGTAAGCCAAGGGGGAAATTTCACCCAAAACAAACTTATATAAGGAGAAAAAACGAATTTTTTGGGGAAAGGGAAAACTATCAAATAAAAAAAAAAAAGAGGGAAAATAAAAATTGGTTTTTTGGGGAAAAGACTAATTCGATCACAAAGGGAATGAAAGGGGGGCCCCTTTCAAAAATTATTTTTCGGACCATGCGGGAACATGGGTGGAACTGTAAAATGTTGAGTCAGATCCCCTGATATAGAGATAGAAAATTGCGGAAAAAAAAAAAGGCAAAAAACGCCCCCCGAGATCGATACACGTTCCAAACATACCCTTTGGGAAAAAAGGAAAAAAAAAAAGAAAAAGTTACTATTTTTTTTTAAGTAAAAACTTGTCGAGGGCTTTTAGTCGAACCTTAAACCGTTAAATTTTCCATATTTTAGTGGCAAGACCCAAATAAAAAAAAACTTTTTTTAACCCCCCGAAAATTTTATTCTAAATTTTGTCGGGGGTTTTGCGGGGGGGGAGGGGGAGGAGTTTTTTTGGTGCCCCTTGATACTAAACTACGAAAAATTATTTGAGAATATTGTTGTCCAGAATAAAAAACAAAAAAATTTTTAAAAAAGGTTTTAGAAAAAAAACTTGTTTTTTAAAAAAACTTTTACAAAAATAATTTTTAACATCCCCGTTTTTAAGCCCAAATTGCTGATATCAAATTTTTAAAACCCCAAAATCATTGTTTCAGCAAACGATTGTTTTCTCCCTTCAGCATAACAATTGCTAAAAAAAAAAATTTGGAAATTAAAAAAAAAATATTATATTATTTTTTAAGGGGAACCCTTTAAAATTTTTTTTTTTAAAAAATAAAAGGGGTGGGGGGTTTTTTGACCTCTTTGAACCCCTATTACTGATAATAAAATCGAGCGCCAGCCCAAAAGGGTTTTAGTTTTCAAAATATTTTAAAAAACTGTTTTCTTACCCTTTTTCTTTTCTTGTTATGGTAAAAATAAATTTAAACTGAATTACGGGGTTTGTAAATCCGAGAGCAAATTTTTTTTCCTTTAAAAATTTTTTCAGGGGGTCAATTTTAAAGGGATTTTGTATGAAAGGAGTTTTTTTTTGACTCGTTAGGGGGAAAGTTTTTTTTCCTTGTTCTAATTACCCACACTTCTTTTACGGGCAAAACTGTTTAACTGGGGTTTTTCCCGGGGGAAATTTAAATTTTTAATAAACGAGGGGGGGGGTTTGGTGATAGATAGGCCCCTATCTTTTTAAAATTGAGGGGCTAATTGCTGTTTAATTTAATATGGGGCGAAAAGGGGCAGTTTTTTGGGGCCCAAAAGGGGCCAAATCGGCCACTATCACCCATTACGATATCTATCCCCCGCCTTTTTTTTAACGGGGGAACAAAGATTTCCCAGAGTATTACCCTTGTGCCCCCAGTTTCCCCAATTTAAATCGTACTATCAGTGGGTAACATCAGGGGGATTGCGGAAAACGGAATTTCCCCCGGCCTTTTTTGGGGGCCCCAAACAAAAATTTAAAAAAATTTTTTTAAAACCCCCCTTGCTTTTTTGGAGTCAATATGAAAAAAGGGATGCATTTATTTCCTTTAAATATCAATAAAGAAAATGGGAAATCGTCAAATTTTTTTTGTTTTCTATAAGAGATGTTCAAATGTTGCAATTAATTTTTTTATATATTATTCGATTTAACAGAGGAAATGAAAAAAAAAAAAAAAAAATTGGGTTTTTGGGGGGGGAATTGTACTTTTTAAAAACCTCTCTAAATTCCCACGCCCTTTTTTAACTTTAAAAAAAATTTTTCAAATTTATTTTTTTTTTGGTCTTTTTTTTGTTTTTTTTTTTTTTTATTTAATTCGTCTAAAAAGAAACCCCTATGTGGGGGTTTTTATTTTTGCACCCCCAGGGAAATTTTTTGCTTTACATTTTTTCTTTGTTGCCCAAAACATTTAACATTTTTTTTTATATAATAATTTATATACAAATTAAAAATTTTAAAAAGAAAAAAAATTTTTAAAACTTTAACAACTAAGGAACACAATTAAATAAACAATAAAAAAATTAAAAATTTTTTTACTTATATTATCTTTTCCTCTTTTCCCGCTTAAGAATTTATTGCTTTTAATAAATTTTGGGGTTTTGAAAAAATAAAAAATCGGGGAATGATTTGGCCATTTCGGGAAAATGATTTTTTTACTGGGCCCTTTGTATTCTTGAGTCAATCTACAATTTATAAATCCAAAGGGGGTTGAATGTCTGTTCAGGTTTACTGCGCATTTTCCAAATAGGGGTTTAGTCAAATAAGTTTTTGAATCTGTGTAAGTAAAAGTTTTTATTTTCGTGTTCCTTTGTATTTGTTTTTAAAATAAAATTTTTTTTGGGAAAAGTGAGAAAATTTGAGTTTTAAATTTTTGGGGAAAAAAAATTTAAAATTTTTTTTATTGAATGATGGGTTTTTTTTTTCATTACATCAGACAGGGTGCCAATTTTTCAATATAGTTTTTTTTTTTTTTTTTTAATACCTTTAAAAAAAAATTTAATTTTTTTTTTCAAAACTTTTTGATTCTGGTTTTTTGAAGGGGCGGGTTGGCCCTGCTTAAAATCAGGTTTGGGTTTTTCTTAATATCAGGTTGGGGCCTTGGAAAAAAAATCAGGTTGGCCGTGCAAAATATTTTTGGTTGGCCGTGATAATATCAGGTTGGCTTTTACTTAATTAAGGGTTTGGGGTTGAAAATTCAGGGGGGGCCCGGAAAAAATATCTGGTTGGCGTACTTAAAATCAGGTTTTGGGCCCTTTCCAAAAAAATCAGGGTTTTCCGTTTCAAAAAATTAGGTTTTGGGCCCTGCAAAAATTCAGGTTTTGGGTGTACTTAATAAACGGTTGGCCGTTGGAAAAACTCAGGTTGGCCCCTGAAATATCTGGTTGGCTTTTACTTTAAAACAGGTTGGCCCCTGCTTAATATTTAAGGGGCGGGGCCTGTTAAGAGGTTAAAAGGGATTAATATTGATGGGGGAAATCTCTTATGTTTTTTGTATTCCGTTGGGCCCTCAAAAGTTTAATTTTTTTACGGGGCAAATTTAAACTGCTTTTAAAATTTAAAGAAAAAACCCCGGTTTTTTAATTCATAGTTACGGGAAAAAATCTAAATATTTTAAAAAACTTAAATTTTTAAATTTTTAAAAAAAAATTTACTAATTAAAATGTATGAAATTTTGGGGGGTATCCCAAAAAATAAGAACATAATTTGGTTTCAAAACTTAAATTTTCTAAAGGGAACTAAGCTAAAATAAATAAGAAAAAACATGTGCTTGTGGTTGGAAGTTTTATTTTTTTAAATTTAGTAATCCCCTTAAGGGAATTAAGTTTTGGGCAAAAATTTTTTTCTTCATTTGATTTTAATTTTTTTTTTTTTAAATATTAATTCCCCCTTTTTTAAAAACAACAACCCTTTGGCATGCCACAAATGCACACACACACACACCCAAAAACCTTCCAAAAAAAAGGGAGTTAATTTGAATGTTGAAACTTAATTTTTTGTCAATTATGATTTTTGAAAAAGAAATATAATGACATTTTTTTTTGGGAAAATATTTTCAGTAATTTTAAAAGTTAAATTTTTTGTACGGGAAAATTAAAAACCCATTAGTCCAATATCTGTTACCCCCCTCACAATTTTTTAGGTATAAAAAAGGGGAAATTTTTCAGAAAACAATTTAAAAATATATTTTACAAAAATCCTTAGCCAATGACTCTTATTTCACGCTGTTGCAAACATTATTCATTTTACATTCAAAAGGACCCTTTTAGACATTTTGTGGGTATAACAAATGGCCCAACATTTTTAAAAAGGGATTTTAAATTGTAGGGGAGCAAACTGGAAAATAATGGAGGAAAAGGGAAATGGGAAAAGTAATTTTTTGATATCCCTCAAAATAATTACTGTTTTTTTTTGGGTTTTCCCAAAAAGAGGTTTTTTTACCTCCAAAATTCAATAAATTGTGTTCCTTTTAATGAAAAAATTTTTGTTAAATATATTTTTTTTTCCCCTATTTTAAAAAAATTTCCTTTTTTGATGTATTTCCCCAACAAAAAGGAAAAAAATTGATAACTTTTTTTTGAAACAGAAAAACTTTTGGGCCCCATTGGGAAAAACAATCAATTAGTTGATTTAAAAAAAATAATTTTTTGAAGATTGCACAAAGAACTTTACAAAAAATTTTAGTTCTTACATAGTTAATGTAAAGGATTTAATGAAAATTTTTCCCTTTTTGTTTTAAAAAATTTTCAAATTTTATTATTTTAAGCCCACAAAAATTAAACCGTTTTTGTACTGTTTTAAAACTTTTTTTTAGGCGGGAAGAAGGGAAACAAAAGGTCAGAAAATTTGGGCTAGTCTTTTGGGAAAATTTGAGCAAATTGTTTTTTATTAGCCCCCTTCTAAGGAAAAACATTAAGTTTAAATTTTTTTTCTGTAAAATTTTTCAGAAAACGTACAACAAAAACTATCGGGAAAATAAACTATAGCCCGAATTTTTCATATATAGAGGGAAATTTTAAAATCTTTGGGAAAGGACCTGCAATATGTTTCAAAAAATTTTAACCCAAATTTTTTTAAAAAGGGGAAAAAGGAGAAAGGGGGGGGGGTTTGCCATTCTTCAATATTTTTTTTTGTTTTTAATAAAATTAAAAAAATTTTAAATTCCCCGTTTAGTTTTCCCTCTCATTAAAATCTCACACCCTTTTTAAAAAGGTGCAAAACCCCCCGAAAATTCTACTTTTTGTTAAAAATTTCCCTTTAAATTATTTTGCCCCCTCCTTAAGATTTGAATTGTTGGAATTTTTTCTTCTCACACCCAAACTATTTATTGTTTCCCGAACCCCAAAAAAAAACATTGTTAAATCACTTTATGTTTTTTTTAAATTTAAGTGAAATAATTGTATCAATAAATTAAAAGTACCTAAGCAATTTGGCAGTTTGTTTAAATAAAAAAAATAATACAGTAGTGTTATCTGTACTTGTTTTTTACAGTTATTATTTTTAAAGTTTTATTTTTTATATTTTTTATTTATTTTAAAAGGTTTGGAAACCAAAAAAAGCCTATTAATTGGGGGAAACTTTTTTCCACAGGAGTCGTGCAATTTTTATTTGGGGGGGAAATAAAAATTTAAATTTTGCTTTTTTAACAAAAATAATTTTTTTTATTTCTATGCAACCAGTGTGGTTTTGTTAGGGGGCTTCTCCCTTTTCATAATTTTATCCTTTTGAAGTTTCCCTGGTCTGTTTGATGTTTTCAATGAATTATTTTTGGCCTTTTACCTTTTTCCTTCCAAAAATTTGTTCCTTTAAAAACATTTTTGATGAAATTGTTTTTTCTCAAAAAGTGCCCCAAAAAAGGGAGCCCCCATTTCTCCCCTGCTTTTTTTAATGTTTTACTTTCACTTACCTTTTATTTTTTAAATTTTTCACATTTTTATTTTAAAATTTCTATAACTAATTCCCGGTGGGTTTTTAAATTTTAATTTCCCCAATTTTTTCACATTTGTTTATTGTATTTTTTAATTTTAAAAAGAGTTGTAACAATTTTTTGTAGTTATCCTTTTTTCCTCTTGGAATATTAAACAAAAAATTAAAAAATTTTTTCCCCTTTTTGCTTTTATCTCAACTTATGGAATTTATTTGGGTTGACTTTTTTATTTTTTTCTCTATAATGATTTCTTTTCCGTTAATTGAGAAGGAATAGTTTTCCAAACAAAAAGAAAAAAAAGCCCCGCCAATTTTACATTGTCACTGTGGTTTTCTAAATTTTCCTTTTCGATTAATATATACCATTCAATTGGGAAGGAAACCCCAATCAGATAAATTCCATCCTACTAAATTTTACTTTTAAGCTAAAAAAAATAAAAAAGGAGGAGAAAAAAAAAATTTTTTTAAACAGTTACTCTCAAAGGAAAAGAGGGATTTTTTTTTGTTTCTTTATGGTGGGATTTTTAAAAAAAAGTCTTCAAAAGAAAAAACACCCTAAAAAGGATGATTTAAAATGGGGGTCCCAAAGGTCTAAAACCCCAAAAGAAAGAAAAAATAGTTGGTTTGTTTAATTTTTTATTTGTTTGTTTTAAAGCTCTAGGGGGCACAAAAAAATGTCAAGCTAAAAAATCAAGTTTTTTTTTGGCCCGCTCTAAATTTTGACCAGTTTGGGGGGGGAGGGGGAGAGGAGGAGAAAAATTGAAAATTTTTAAAAAGGCCCTTTTTAAAGAAATTGGGGTTTAAAAAATTATATAGAATCAAATTTTTTAAACTAAATTTAAAGCTTAAAATTAGCTTTCTATATTTTTTTAATAACCCGAAATATTAACAAGTAATTGCTTTATTGTTTGGGCTTATTTAAACCCCCCTTTTTTACATTTGAAATTTTGGGGTTTGAAAAGGGGGGGAATAAAATGATAAATTTTCATTTATTAATAAGGGAAATTTAAGCATTTTGGAAATTTTTACCTTTTGGCTTTGGCAGCCTTTTTAGTGTTTAGGAATTTTTTTTAAAAAAGAAGGTCCTTTTTTCCACTTTCCAGCTAAATGATTTCTGTCTTTGAAAAACACCAAATGTCCTTTAAAAATTTTCCCCCCACAAATAAAATGAAAAAAAAAATTTTTCAATTTAAACCCTTCCCTGCTTTTTTTTTATTTTTTTAAATAAATTTTTAAAAAGGGGTTTTAATGTGTGTTAAATTAAAATATTTTTACTAAATTTTCTCCCTTTCCCTTTTCTACCTTTCCCGAAACTTGTTTTAGATTTTTTTGACAAGATTAAAGGACATTAAACCCCCTTTATAAATTTTTCTCTTTTTTTGGAAAAGAATTGTAGAGGCAATGGGAAATGCAGCTTTTTTTTGACTGCAAAATTTTTTCTATCATTGCTAAGGAAATTTTCCCGAAAAATGTTGCAAATTTCTTTTGTAAGTTCCGGAAATTTTTTTTTGGGAGGTTTCAGAAATAATAAAAAAAATATATATATTTTATATTTATATATAATTTTAGATATTTTTTATAAAATAAAATATATTTTAAAAAACTTAAAAATTTTAAAAAAAATTTTCCCCTATTTTTAATTTTTCGAAATATCAAAATCTTTTTGCCTAAATTTTTATATCGACTAGTAGTTTTCAAGTCTTTAAAAAATTTTAAAAAAAAAAAAATTTTAGTTCCCCTTTTTATCCCTTGGCCGCATTCAAAATATAAATTTATATTTATAAATAACATTTTATAAAAATATATTTTAAAAAATATTATTATTTAAATTTTTATTTTAAAAATAAAAGCATTTTATAAAATTTTCCCCAATTATGTAAGGGAAAATTTTTTTTCAAATTTTTCCCAACTTTGGGGATTTTTTTTCAAACTCCGGGGTTGGGAAATTTGGGGGATGGTTTCCCCTCACGGGGGGTTTTAAAATTTTAAAAAATGCCCCTCATAAATTTTTCTTTTATTATTTCTGCTCTAATGCTTAGGTAATTATTTATTTTATAAAACCATTTGGGAGAAGATTACAAAGTTTTTCAAGAACTTGCCGGGAAAGAAATGGGAAGCTCAACTAATAAAGGTTTAAATTTATTTTTCATCCATAAATTTTTTTTTTTGGACAGACGATTTTTTAAAAATTTTATTTGGTATTTTTAAAACATATTTATTTAATGAAAAAAAATAAAATTTTTAAAAACATTTAAAACTGGGAAAAAAGATTGGGAAAATAAAAATAAAAATTCGATTTTCCTTTAATTTTTTTTGTATGTATTTTTACTTTTTAAAAATCATCTGGTCAAACCTTAAAATTTTACTGTTATTAATTTAAGGGTAGCAACCCCATTTCTTGCTGTTTTCCCTTTTGATTAAAAAAGGTTTAAAATTTTTTTTTATTTAAATTGTAATAATTTTTTCTTAAATCCCCCCCTTTAAAAATTAAAAAAATTTTTTTTACATGCAAGGGTTTTTCATGCGTAAAAAATTATAAGCACTTCCCAAAGGGGGAAATTAATGTTTTTTCTGAAGATGTTAGGATTTTTCCTATTAAAATTTAAATGTATTTTATCATTTAAGGGGACCTGGGACTATTTTTTTGTGTTAATGTAATTATCAGAATTTTTTTTAAAAAAAATAAAAAAAATTCCCATTTAAAAAAATAAAAAGCCCCCTCATTTGATATTGAGGTTTCTTAGCTCAAAAATGTGATTGAAATTTTTTAGTGCCCCTTTAGGGCTATCATTTTTAAACTTTGATTTCCTTGGGAAATTTTCCCTTTTTTTTTCCTGCTTTATTTGCATTTTAATTTTATAAATTTTTGTTCCTTTTCAAAAATCTCAAACCCCGACTGAAAAAACATTTAGTAAATTGAAATTTTTTTTTAAAACAGGGAATTTTTTTTTTTAAATTTAAAAACTAATTTTAAATTGGGAAAATTTTTTTCCCTTTAGGGGGTTCTCTAAAACTTTCTTTGGGTTTAAGGGACTTATTGTTTGGGGGGCCCCCCGTAGGAAGGGCATTTTTTTGAGGGTTTAGCCCCAGAAAAAAGTTTTTGATTTTTTAAAGCATAAAGGATTAAACAAAAAATTGGGGTTTTTTGGGGTTTCTATTTCAAAAAGGGAAAAATTTTCTTTAAATTTTGGCTTCCCCACAAAAACTGGGGTAGAAAAAGACAATTTAAGAGCTAAAACAATACACAAAAAAAGCAGATTTTTTTACTGTTTGGGAAAATGGGTAGAGAATGGCCAAACCTTTTGTAATTTCAAACTCGTTTTATTACCTAGCACAAATATACTTTATTTCTTTTCCCTTTGTTAAAAAAATTTTTTTAAAAAAAAAAATTGAAATTTTTAACCCGGGTCAAAGTAATTTTGTTTTTATGTGA
>JADPXZ010000133.1:0-10632 GCA_019009955.1 Riptortus pedestris
ATCTTCGTCTGTGCTCTAGTCTCTGCCATGGCTTTCCTCTTGCCAGGATTCAACTTGACTAACAACCCTCTTGCATCGCTTCTACAGGGTTAATGACATTCTACTATTGGCGGTTATTAATGTTTTATTGGAATTTTCATTTTCAATATAATTATTCAATGATTTTGTAAAATACTGTCTTTTTAAGACCATCCATGTCCTTCTTAAAACACATAATGTATAAAGTATACCAACAGACGTGAATAAACATATTTTATAAGTGATTAATGTTTTTATCCCTGAAAAATTAATATTTATTTATTAACGTCCACTTTTTGCAATTTAGGCTAATCGGGACGGGTTATCTACAGGTAACCACCCCTATCCTAGCTAGGGTGGGATTTTAGGACGGTATTTAATGAATTTCGTCACTAAATAATTTCCTTTGCCCAGGCGAGAATCGAACTCGCCACTCTAGGTTTACCATGTCAGATAAAGGTCAACACTTTAACTCGCATGGGTAACCTAAGCCCCGAAAACTTAAAAATGAAAAATTAAATTTTAGTAATAAGGCTTATACAGGTCTTAAACCTCAAACAAGGATTAACTACAACTTTAATTGCATTGAGGGTATTTGGATCAAATGAGCTATTATTTATATTAAACATGTGGCTTAAAATTAACGTGGGTTCGGGGCTGGAATAATTCCCATAATATGAAAAATGTCGGTTACTATGAGTCAAATAGAAACTTTGATATAACCAATGTTGTTTGATAACCAACGGAAGTTTATTTTCTACAACTATTATTTTATGCATATTTTCTCTTGCTCGAATCTTTAGGGAGTTATTTGTATTTTTTTGGGTTTAACCATTTCAGCCTCCTTTTGTACTCATCTATCGTTCATTTTAAGTACAAAAGTGTCACTGAATAACCCGTCCAACTAACATTTTACTAACATAGGTTAGTAAGGGATAAGGTTTCTTATTCGTTGTCATACCTGCCGGTGGAGACCGTCGTCACTGGCTGATGGTCGAGTACAGCTGGCAAGCGCCTTCGATGCGATGGCACCATCTTCAAGCCCGACAAAAAGTTTCTTATTCCATGTATTTTTTTTTTATCTGATTGGGATTAGGATATTTATTACAGCTATACCTATTCATTATATATCATGTTTATATAATGAATATATATATATATATATATATATATATATATATATATATATATATATATACTAGCTCAGATACCCGGCTTCGCCCGGGAATTGATTTGAGGCTGAATGGTGATGGTATTATTTTGGCAAGGCTTTAACTTGCACAATATTTTGACATTTACCCGTCCCAGTGTTTAGGGTTAATTCCCGTTGTTGGCATTTGTTAATAATAAAATTAATTTTTGATGTAAGTCTTCACTGTCCTCCAAATTGTCATATTTCCCGTAGACAAATAGACAATGAAATATCGCGAATTTTAATTTCAGGCCTCCCATATAATCCCCACTCCCGTTCTAACCTAAAAATTTTAATATAGCTTATAATCATGGAAGAATTAATGCTAATTGACATACCGAGTTTTTGTAAGTTCGGTTTACTCGTTAGCGCTCAATGAAATCGTTGACTCCCGCTTTAGTTTACAGTGTATATCTCGTTTATACTTTGTTAAAAGACAAAAATGAATATGACCAAAGTTACTCTAATTAACAAAATTAACAACTTTTGTTTTGTTCATATTTGCCGAAAAACGAATAGAAAACGAAATATCGCTATTTTTAAATTCAGGCCTCCCTTACAACCCCCACTCCTGCCCGTTTCTAGAAATGTTGGTATGGCTTATTATAATAAAGATGTTAGTACTAATATACATACCGAGTTTTATTTAGTTCGGTTAAGTCGTTTGTGCCAAATAAAATTGCTCACTTCCGCTATAGGATTTAGCGTATATCTCGTTTATAATAAGTTATACGATAAAAGTGTATACAACAAAAGTTACTCTAAATAACAAAATAAACAAATTTTGTTAAGTTCATACTTGCCGAAAAACCAATAGGAAACGAAATATCGCTATTTTTAATTTCAGGCCTCCCTTACAACCCCCACTCCTGTTCATCTCAGAGAATTTTAATATAGCCTAAAGTCTAAGTTGGGTTAGTTGTAATATACATACCAAGTTTCATAAAATTCGGTTCAGCCGTTTATGCGTGAAAAGGTAACAAACAAACAAACAAACAAACATACACGAAAGAAACAAAATGCAGTTATGGTGTCTATGACATGTGAAACGAAAAGTTATCGTGAAATTTCGCGAAAAAAATCAATGTACAGACAGAGGTTACAATTTTATATTTCTGTTATGTGTTCCATTTCTGTTTTTGGGTGTCCATCACTGTTTTGTGTTTTTTTTTTGTTCTGTGCATTTATGTTTTTGTGTTTTATGTTGCATTTTTGTTTTTAATGTTCAATTTCTGTTTTGTGTTGCATCTCTGTTTTCCGTGTTCAATTTCTGTTATATTATTTTATTTTCGTTTAAATTAATTTTGATTCGTTTTTTTATACAGTGCATACTGTATTTTATACAGTTTTTTTTCCTCTGAGCAACATCGCCACAGTTGTGAAGCTCCAAATAAATGAATAAAATATCCTTCTTACATTTTCCATATGGAAAGGACGTTTATTTTCAGCTTGTACCATACATATTTCGTATATAACGTGTTCTTTAAATATCTTTTTATTATTTATAAACTATATCTTATGAGCCCCATATTTTAATACTAATTCAATTAATAAAACTACAATATAAATGATGCGATAGGAATAAAAAGTTAGTCATTTGTAATCGTTACCCAAGCATCAACCATACCCAGAAATAAACCGTTTCTTCTTTCACTTTATTATTGATAATATATCCCATTTTTTGTAATAATTGTCCGAATTGAATACTTATTGTGAAGGTATTCGGAATTCCCCGGTTTTTCGGAGCCTTTGTAACGTGTTTTTTTGTACATTTCATCTGAGTAGTGGCTTACGTGAACATGTGGGCGCTAGGTATTCAATGGCATGGGCCAGGGTAGTTCAAAGGTAGGTATTGTTAATCTAAATTTTGAATCTGTTAAGGTAATGGTACTTGGATCCGTCCTTGAGAGGATTGTATAGTAGTCCGGAACTATATTTGTGTTGTTTAGGTAATCTGTAATAATTCATATAAAGGTTCCTGTGGGAATTCCCCTCTTCTCTGTTGTTTCGTCGGTCTTTCCATGGTCTGACTGTCTTCTTGTAATAGGTGTTTTTAGCAGCTATTGAGGTATTGACACTATTTTCGAAAAATTTCTTCAAATGCCCATCGATCCTCTCTCTCTCGAAATATCTCTGTTAATATCCGTCGGATCAAAAAATTGTATAAAATCAATCTTATTGCAAATTAAATTTGCTATAAATATTGTTCACATTTATTCTCTATCTGGAATATTAAACGAGCATTTGTTTTTAGAGTGTGTGGTCGGCAGAGGTCGGCTATATTCGTGAATTGGTTTAGAGGTTCGTTACTACAACTGTTATTAGTAGGCAGATTTCTCTATTGTAAAACTTCACGTGGGAAATCTGCTTAGTTTACGCAGCCACTGCGTGACGGACTTTTTTCAATTTTTTTTGTGTTATTTCGTTGTAATCTATTTCTATGTTTGATGTTCTTGACGTATTTTTTCAATTGAATCAAGTAAGTCATTTACGTTGATCTGAGTGTGCCTTCATCCAAGAGAATATAGTCGTAATTAATCTTACTATATATCAAGTTTATTTATAAAATATTAATATTTATACATATATCCGTCATTTTCTTGCGTACGATCGATGGAGAAATGTTTCGAAAATAGTTGAAATTGAAATCTGGTACACTGACCAAACCAATAACTCCCAAAAGATAGAAGCACTATAGAATGTGTTACGAGCTATAAAGCCAAACGATAAATAAATATGTTGCATTCTTCGAGAGAGAAAAAAAAGTCCAATTCTTCACAAGTTTTTTAATTCATGCGCTAAGCGCTCTCACGGACTTTTTTCTCCATCTTCAGAGCTACTTGCATGCTCTCATAGGTAAATACAGCAAGTGACTCACTACCCCAGGCGTCATTGACCCACACGGATGAAATATGCTCAGTTGTGTGGCGAACCTTTTTTTCAAGAGAGAATTATTCGAATCTGCCTGAAAGTTGTTTGAAATATCACAAATCTAAGCCTCCAGACGGTCTGCGCTATGAAAAAATGAAATTTCCATCAACATTGTTATTACATTTTTTTATTTGACTCATAGAAATAGAATTATTTGGAATTTTTAATTATGCCCCCTCTAAACCCCTGTTATTTTAATGGCCCCATGTTTTATGTAAATAATAGCTGATTTGATTCCATTCCATCAATGGCATTAGAGTTGTAGTCAACCCTTGGTTGAGGGTTGTCATGTTCAAGACTTTTTAAAATTTCATTTTTATACAAAAACAAATTGATCACTTATAAAATATATTTATTCACATCCTGTATCGCATATTTTTTATATAATAAATTTGTAAAGAGGTTATCAATCCCTTAAAAGGACTGTATTTTACAAAAAATTGAATAATTATATTGAAAATTAAATTCCAATATTAATAAGGTTATTAAACGCAAAAAGTAGAATGATATTAACCGCTCTCACAGCAATGAATAAATAAAATGTTGTTTAAAAAAAATCATTCATGTTGATTGTTGTTTTGAACCAGAAGGGGAAGTCAATAAATTTCCTTTGATGATTTCAATAAATTTCAGACTTAGCCCTCTAGAAGTGATGTGAGTGGGTTGTTAGTCAAGTTGAATCCTGGCAAGATGAAAGCCATGGCAGAGACTAGAGCACAGATGAAGATGGTTTGAGACTCCATTGCAGACTGATGGTGTAGAACCTTGCCAATATCGCCTTATATATTGAAACATATACTTGGCCTTCGTCAATAAGTGCTGCATAGTAATCGAGATATTTCTAGTTTATTTTTTATTCTTACGGCTAGATTGGCGTCTTTTGAGCTGAAGAAATTTATTGTGTGTATTTTTAATGGATTTATTGCGTTAGGGGCTTCAGTTTAAGATATGATTTAAGACCAAAGAGATAATATAATAAGTATTTTTTTATAGAGGTAAACTTTTTTAATTAGGTTTACCCACACTCAACCAAGTTCTATTACACATTTTGAGAATTCTGCTACATTATGTGTAGAATGTTGGAAAAGTAAGTTTCGAAATTAAAAATTACTTTTTCCACTCTGACATTTACGATTGAAAGACAGGTTGCTTCTCTCTTATATATTTTCTTTTTTACAAATTTAGAGCGTAAGGCTGAAGTTTGAACTTGTCACCACGAGTTTAGTAATCCAGCACATCAACCACTGGAGTAACATCATCATCTTTGCTTTACGGTCATCAATAGTGCAGGTGCAATTTATATGAGATGTACCCTCATGCCTAACCAAAATCTTGAGTCATTTAGTTGCTAATTGAATAAATGCGCAGCTATCATTGGTTAGTAATGTCACCACAATACAGCCGTGGTTATTGTTTAAATAGCACATTCATTTAATTGTGGATAAAGCTGTGCAATATCGTTGCACCGGTAGGAATTTACTGGTACAGGAGGCAGCTATTCGGGTTTTCACATTGCGTAAAGTATTAAAGTTTCAGGATCTAAAAAAAAGCCTTGTCTTTTAGTAGTGTTTTAATTTTATGCAAAGTGGACTTTCAGAGTCAGCGCTCCATCATCAGCGCCTGATTAGAAAAGTGGAGCCTGGCCCAAATCTGCCGGTCGGCCCTCAGTCTACGGATGGTGGGAAGTACACTTTGCATAAATTTAACCACTAGTAGAGGTCCTAATCAAGTGGTCCCTCTACCGTCCAGCATTTGGAGAGTAATTAGGGTATTTTCTATAAAGATTAATAGTTTTTCGTTTAATTAATAAGTTTTTCGATTGAAGGATTGAAAAAAAATAGTAAATTTCCCTCTAGACAGCTTTTTGCATATTGCTTGACGTCTGCATATGTAAATGTCCCCCAAAATTAACTGATAATGTGTAGATTATTCAGGAAAAGACCTTCATGATATCGTAAACATTTGTAATATAGTCAGTTGTTCAATGAGAAGGATGGTGAGAATTGGATTCAATGAAATATTAATAAAAGGAAGGTTGCTGTTGCAAAATCTGTATAAAATAAGCCCAGACAACAGGTTAAACCATCAGTCTGCAATGGAGTCTCAAACCATCTTCATCTGTGCTCTAGTCTCTGCCATGGCTTTCATCTTGCCAGGATTCAACTTGACTAACAACCCACTCACATCGCTTCTAGAGGGCTAAGACTGAAAATCATAAAAAATCAACAAGCAACATTCACCGAATATTTTTCTACATCAACAGCAACAATCGACATACAACAAAAGCTCATGAGTTTTCTGAAAATTCTTTGCTTATAATGTGTAATATTAAAATATATGGTTATTTCTACTTAAGATTTTTCTCAATGCTCACCATGAATCATATAAGTGACTTTACGAATTTCACTCATTTTTATTTAATTAAACTATCACTTTATTTTGTTTAATTAATTAAACTTTAGATGTGACACCGACTGCACCCCATATATATATATTATTATTTCACAGCAGTATATATATATATATATATATATATATATATATATATATATATATATATATATATATATATAACATTTTATCTGAAAATAATCGATTTCAAATTTATGTGTAAATTGTCAATCCGTACTCGACTTAACCTGTCACGGGAATCTCAGTATCAACGACCTCCCCAGTCAGGAAGGGACTGTCGCTACGAACGTAAAAAGAAAAGAGCACTTCAAAAATTTAAGTAGCAATCTGTAACAAAATTATATATATATATATATAATACTAGCTCAGATACCCGGCTTCGCCCGGGAATTGATTTTAGGATGAATGGTGAAGGTATTTTATTGGCAAGCCATTACTTTGCATACTATTTTGACATTTCCCCGTCCCAGTGTTTAGGATTTATACCCGTTATTGGTGTGGATTTATTAATAATAAAATTAATTTTTTATGTAAGACTTCACTGTCCTCCATATTGTCATATTTCCCGTCTCCTGTGCATTATGCAAAGATTTCAGTTATTAAGGACAAAATATTAACATAGATTTGAATTTATTTTTCCAGGTGAGGTACCTGGTAGTTCAAATTAGAAATAATTGTCGAGCATATCAATATTTCTACGTAAATTACTTGCTCCACACATTGTTCCTGGAGAAATGTATAAAACAAAAGTTACTCTAAATAACAAAGTAAACAACTTTTGTTATTTGCACGTTTGTCGAAAAACAAATAGACAAAGAAATATTGCAAATTTTTATTTCAGGCCTCCCTTATAACCCCCACTCCTGTTCTACCCTAAAAACTTTAATATAGCTTATAATCATGAAAGAATTAATACTAATTGACATACCGAGTTTTGTTAAGTTCGGTTCAATCGTTAGCGCCCAATAAAATTGTTGACTCCCGCTTTAGTTTATAATGTATATCTCGTTCATACTTTGTTAAAAGATAAAAATGAATATCAGAAAAGTTACTTCAAATAAAAAAATATACTACTTTTGTCATGCGCATATTTGCAGAAAAACGCATAGAAAACGAAATACCGCTATTTTTAAATTAAAGCCTCCCTTACAACCCCCACTCCTGCCCGTCCCTAGAAATGTTGGTATTGCTTATTATAATGAAGGCATTAGTGCTTATACCCTGAGGAAAGAAAGAGGGAGTGAGAGAGGTTCTAGATTACAGGAAGGTCTCCCCACCCCTCCCCGACGCTCCTGGTTAACCAACAGAACATGATTAATTCTAACTCTCAATTCCGCTCACATTACCTTTTATTCACATTCTATTTTCAATTTTAAATATGTATGTTTAAATACTTTCGTTTTTTTGTGAATTAATTGATTTTTTAAACACATTAAAGGAGTGAATTACTTACTACCAAATAATTAATGTTCCGGTGAAAGGCAGAGGAAGGGGGGGGGGTTAATATACTTTGCTCCTAATGAAACAGTTACTTGTTTTAAAAGTTACTCTAAATAACAAAATAAACGCCTCTTGCTATGTGCATGTTCGCAGAAAACCCAATAAGAAATAATATTTCGCGATTTTTCATTTCATGCCTCCATTACAAACCCTACTCCTGTTCGTTCCTAAAAATGTTCCTATAGATTATAATGAAGGATGAGTTACTACCAACTTACGGAGCGTCGTTAAGTTCGGTTGAGTCTTTTGTGCCAAATAAAATTGTGGACTCCCGGTATAGTTTTTAACGTATAACTCATTTATACTTCGGTATACGACAAAAGTGTATATAACAATAGTTACTCTAAATAACAAAATAAACAACTATTGTTATGTGCATATTTGCCGAAAAAGCAATACGAAACGAAATATCCCTATTTTTAATTTCAGGCCACCCTTATAACCCCGACTCCTGTTTTTCCTCAGAGAATATTAATATAGCCTAAAGTCTAAGCTGGGTTAGTAGTAATATACATACCAAGTTTCATAAAATTCGGTTCAGTCGTTTATGTGTGAAAAGGTAACAAACAAACAGACACGAAAGAAACAAAATGCAGTTCTGGTGTCTATGACATGTGAAACGAAAAGTTATCGTGAAATTTCGAGAAAAAAAATCAATGTACAGACAGAGGTTACAATTTTATATATATATATATATATATATATATATATATATATATATATAAATATATATATATATATAAATATACCACGTAAGTAGGCACTTCTTAGATTTGAAATGCAACCGTAGGAAAGAATTATCATTGTTTTTTTTTTGTTTTTTAAATTAATGTTATTATTTTCCGATAAGGGATGGCCCCTGAAGAGGTCGGTATTTAAGCCACGAAACATGTTGGGCAATCAATAATATTTTTGCGGGAAAAGTGTTAATTATTGGTTACCCTGGCCATAGTTATTTAAAATATAACACAACAGATCTAAAACATTTAAGGTACATTCCTAGAAATATTAGGTATGTTTATAAATAACACACGTATTCTCCAATTATTAATGTATTTTTCTTTAATTATTTTAGGACTCTTAAGTAATGCTTTTAATCTAAAGTACAGCAAAAGCTAATGACGACTGTTTTATCACTTTATGTCCGTAATGCAAATGACCTTTGTTTGTCGTCAATTACGTGGGTTACGAACTAACAAAAATTAAACTAAACTTCATACAAAACGGGATAAGTGAAACGAAATGCTCTAAGAAAAATATGTACAAAAACAACACAAAATTATAAAATAAATTTAAAATACTTCCAAGAAGATAAATATTACCAGTGAAGTAAATGGAAATGTTAATAATGAAGAAATAAGTAGGTGTACTGAAACAATTAAATTAACTAAAATGATTAGCATTTGCAACGACATTCGCATGCCTAATAGAAAATGTTGGGAGAAATTAATTATAGATATAATATGATTGTTCAAGACTGTACAACCACTAGTGGAGAAATTAATTGAAGTAATAATAACAGAGATATTTCTTTGACAGGTGCTAATACTCAACAATTTCATTGCTCTTTGTTTTAAAAACGTGTAATATATTAAAAAGCCCGTCACGCAGGGGCTGCCACCAATTTCACGAGAGCCGAACAGTTACGGAAACCGCCGAACTAGCTTTCGGGGGATACTCACGTAACTAAGCAGATTTCCCTCGTGCTGTTTAACAATAGATAAATTTACATACTGGTAACACAATAGCACCGTCGACATCAAGTGAATAAATACATACGATAATAGGAAACCACCAGAGGGGAAGCACTTGAAAAGTAAACAAACAGGTGTACCAACTTCTCATAGGAAAGAGAAACAATTACTGAAATATATCAGAATATAACATCTTAAATTTATTGAAAACTGTTTACTATATCTATTACTGTAATATTTAATGGATCAGAATAATTTTTATCACAATCAATCAAATTTTAGTAGTCCATGAACTTAAGAAGGGACGTATAGCATATTGGCTTTTTTCTCGTATAATAAACGTCTCTTGAAAATATTTTATGGTATTTAAGCTCGTGGTTTATTACATAACAGAGTATTGTTTATTTAACATGAGTAGAAGTGGGGGTTTACTGGTGACTGAAGACTGAAAAATGCAAATATCTTGGTTAAGAATCAAGATAGAGAATAAATGTGTGTATATATATATAATTTTGAGTGGACCTCATTGTCATCTCCTGGGTAGCATCGATGGACAATTCAAGACATTTTGTGAAAATTGAGTACGACGTCAATAGCTGATTTCCCTTACGGGAAATCTGCTAAAAGGCAAGGGCAGAGCCATATTTTTTTAATTACTTGACTTACAAAACGCATGCGATAAAATATTATTAATTTTTATTCGCTGCAACACGATCAAGGACATCATAGTAAAGTATTTCATTCCTTTTTGATGGAGTAAAAACAGAATAATGTCGGAGACAACATGCAATGTTTTGTTCATCTCCACTTGACCAGTTGTAAGGAGGAAGGTCAACAACAAATTTTAAGAAAAAAATCATATTTTTAATAAACTCGTTTTTATTT
>JADPXZ010000134.1:0-10583 GCA_019009955.1 Riptortus pedestris
CCACCCCCCCCCTATATGTTACTAACATATAGGTATATGAGTATTCCAATATGATAGTTTACATTCAAATGAAATAATTTTAATTGAAGTGTAACACAAAATTTTGTATATTTAATTTAATAGTAGTACAAGGATGTCATTTGTCAATTTTATTACATTTATACAAGTTATTCAATTCTGATTATTATTTTTTACTGGCTATTTCATTGTTGGTCTACAATACAGTCCTTGGATCAGGGATCCTGGTTTGTAGGAATGACACAGGCATTCTTGGGGTAACTAGGGTAGTGGCTGTATCAATGGCACAGTGGCTAAATTTGGGAACACTAACTAGAACCCACTGCCCCATTTTCCCCCCTTGTAAGCACCATGAGAGTTTCAAATAATAAATAGTTGCAACTACAAGGTGTAGCCTTTAGATCATGACGATTATAAAGAAAATATATTACTGCTAACCTGTTTATAATTGCTTTGTTAGAAGATAGTCTGAAGACCCTAGGTCTTTCATTTCCAGACTGAGGCAATGGTGTAACAGAACCCACTTCCACAAATCCAAATCCAATATTCAGCAAACCACTAACAGCCTCTCCATCTTTGTCAAATCCTGCAGCAATACCTATAGGATTTTGAAAATCAAGGCCCCATACCTTGTTTTTCTAAAACAGAAAGCTACACACAATAGAAAAGAAAGACACTGCATAAAGATATAAACAAATAAATACTTAAATGACATTCATCTCCTTACAAGCAAAGGTGGGTCTTTGTATGTTGACTTAGGTATAAGACCATATTTATTTGCTTTTACAGCTAATTTATGAGAGAGCTCTGGGTCGAATGAGTGTACAATAGGTAATATGATAGATTCATAAAATTTTTCATTGCCCTGATAGAAGCACATTCCTGAATAAACACATGCAGCTCCACCACAGACAACAAACATCGATTTTATCTTGCTCTAGAATATGGGAATCAAAACCATTATTAGGAGAAATTAAGAGAAAAATATATATAAAAAAAATGAAATTAACAAAAGTCATGTAATCACTACTAACCATTTGTTTTACTTTACTCATGACTAAATATGATCAGTCTTACCCACTAAATGGAAAATAAGCAACAATTTATGAGGAAAACTCACAAAATAATAAAACAAAATCGTATCAGAGGAGAAGGTAACTATGTTTTGAAGGTTTCTATAGCATAGAGATATCACAACAGTTCAGCTGTCCATAATTGTGTTTTCCATAGTGATATATTTTTATCTGGAGACTCCAGTTACCTATGTGAATTAAGGCATGGGTCTTAGTAAACCTGGAGTCGTTAGTTCAATTTCCATTTGGGCAATAAGAATTTCTATAGAGACAAACTCATTAAATACAATCCTTAGTCCCATTCTGAGAGCCGATTAGCCATAGAAGCGTAAAACATAAAAAGGTCCGTCACGTAGGGGCTGCGTAAAGTAAGCAGATTTCCGACGTACTGGTATAGGACAATTGTGATTTTCGTCATCTTCTGGGTAGGATCGATGAACATTTGAAGAAAATTTTCAAAAATCGCGTCAGAATGTACCAGACAATAAAGATAGAATCGGTGAGCATTTTACTAATTGTATTATTCAGCCTGCTCTTATAACAATCCTAAAAACAATAGGTCTTCCTATACCAAACTTTGCACCCTGGTTTGATGAAGACTGCCGTCAAGCAATAAAATTCAAAACATTTCGGCGGTTTCCAACAAAAGACAACTTAATAAGTTACAAACACCACAAAGCAATAGTATGGAACCTTATTAATCAGAAAAAGAGGAGTTACTGGATAGCAAAAGTAGAACCAATTAGGATACGTACACTAATTAAACAAGTTTGACAGAAAAGTCAAACTGCGGTGGGAAACACCACGGAAATTCCGATACCAGTAAAAACCGCAGTACTTAGCCTGTTCAATAAAATATGGGAATAGACGACATATTCACAAGCCTAGAGAGAGTCTATAGTCTCATCCCTTAAAATGCCTTCAAAGACTCAACATAATGAGAGTTCAAGCAAAGACGTCCTGGGGTGTGTACCTCAAGGCAATGACTCTTTTATTAATGAGCCCAGTCCAATCCAAGCTCCATTATGGCTGTCTAATGTGCTAATCAGCTAAAAACCAGCAGCCTCCTACTTTGTGCAGAAGCTTCATTCTCGCCATCAGTTTTAGCAGATTTCCCTTCAGGGAAATCAGCTATTGAGGTCGTACTCAAGATGGAATTTTCTTCACATGTCCATCGATCCTACCTAGTAGATGACGAAACTTTGTGTTCAAAACTTTGTGTGTGTGTGTGTGTGTGTGTGTGTGTGTGTGTGTGTGTATATATATATATATATATATATATATATATATATATATATATATATATACATATATATATATATATATATATACATATATATATATATATATACTAGCTCAGATATTCGGCTTCGCCCGGAAATTCATTTCAGACTGAATGATGATGGCATTTTTTGACAAGGCTTTACTATGCACAATATTTTGACATTTCTCCGTCCCAGTGTTTAGGGTTTATACCCGTCGTTGCTGTGGATTTTTTAATAATAAAATTAATTTTTTATGTAAGACTTCACTGTCCTCCATATTGTCATATTTCCCGTCTCATGTGCATTATGCATAGCTTTGAATTATTAAGGTCAAAATATTAACATACATTTGAATTAATTTTTTCAGGTGAGGTATCTATCTGGTAGTTCATATTGAAAAGAATTGTTGAGAAGTTTCTCTAAATGACAAAACAAACAACTTTTGTTATGTGCATATTTGCCGAAACCCCAATAAGAAACGAAATATCACTATTATTAATTTCAGGCCTCCCTTATAAGCCTCACTCCTGCCCGTCCCTAGAAATGTTAGTATGGCTTATTATAAGGAAGGCGCTAGTGCTAACTCACATACCGAGTGTTTTATTTAGTTCGGTTGAGTCTATTGTGCCAAATAAAATTGTTGACACCAGCTCTAGTTTTTGTGTATATCTCGCTTATACTTTGTTATACGACAAAAATGAATATAACAAAAGTTACTCTAAATAACAAAATAAACAACTTGAGTCATGTGCACATTTTCAGAAAAACCAATAGAAAACGAAATACCCCTATTTTTAAATTCATGCCTCCCTTACAACCCCCACTCCTGCCTGTCCCTAGAAATGTTGGTATGGCTTATTATAATGAAAGCATTAGTGCTAATACATATACCGAGTTTTATTTAGTTCGGTTGAGTCTTTTGTGCCAAATAAAATTGTTCACTTCCGCTATAGGTTATAGCGTATATCTCGTTTATAATTCGGTATACAAAAAAAGTGTATATAGCAAAAGTTACTCTAAATAACTTTTGTTATGTTCATATTTGCCGAAAAACCAATAGGAAACGAAATATCGCTATTTTTAATTTCAGGCTTCCCTTATAACCCCCACTCCTGTTCGTCTCAGAGGATATTAATATATCCTAAAATCTAAGTTGGGCTAGTAGTAATATACGTACTAAGTTTCATATTGTAAGCATGTCTGGTCACATATAAATTATTGTTAGCTATAAGTACGAGTGGAAGAGAATAAAAAACAGGAAGACATATATGTATATATTAATGATAATTAGTGGTGTATGTGAATGTTATTACATATTATTTAGTAATCTGATGCAAACAACATGTTAAGCGCATTACCTAATTTGTTAAAACAATATAACAGAACTTGATACAACAATACGACAGAAAATTCAGAGTGAACTATGTAAAATAATAAATAATGCTAAAATAAATAATTATATGACGGTGTTGAGTAAGACATAGGGCTTTATAACCTAGCTGATGATTACCCAAACAAACACTAATCCTAATCCTTTTTTAAACCGTTACTTCTACTTATGGAACTTTCCCTTTGAGTAAGTGAGTCTTTACCATAAACTCCTCGTATCGAGATTGTATTTTGACTCATACATATGCTTCTTAATACAGAAGAAATAGAGAATAGACGTTTTGAAATCATCAGCACGCTATATAACAATTCGTGAGAAATCTCCTTAGTTTTTACGAAGCCTCTCGTGACGGTCTTTTCTTTCTCTTGACCTTTCCCCACATAAATCGTTAAGTGCCTTGGATAATATTTTAAACTGCCAGGTTGTAAGGAAATGATCAATAATTTTTTATAATAATTATGGAACCATTTTTTTATTTTATTTCGGGGACTAAGAATGGATTGGTGGAATGAGTTCATTAATTGCCATTGAAATTTAGATAGTGTAAGCAGTGACGAGCCATCGAGGTGTAATAACATCGTTGTCAATTAATTCTGTCATGTTTTGTGCAATGTTTGTTTACAAATATTGTTCAATAATAGTGGTGGCTTCATTAAATTAAAACTTATCAGCTATTCCATAGACGACGAAGATAGGGATTGAGAAATGCCCGCAACTAATGTCTTGGGCTACGTTCATTCAGTCCTCTTCGTAGCAAAATGTGTTCATTTTCTTCCTCGAAACGTATTCTTAAAAGTAAAAAGCAGTTTTATGATAGAGATGTTAATTTTAAGATTTACTGTCGTATGCTTCTCATCAATTGGACTTATAGTGTACTGCTTGGGTGTCAATCAGTTACCTACTATTCTTAAATTCTTCGTACCATTAAACGCCCTATTCTCTTGTCTGACGCAAATTGTCCTTATTATTTTGGCTGTGAAACACATAAAACGATACCATGAAATCATGAATGAATTGGTCAAAGTAAGTCAAGCAATAGATCAGCTGAAACAAGGGGAACCCTTATCGTATAATCCTTTACTTTCTGTTATTATTGATATTTGCTGGTTTTTGTTGGCAATATACTCCGGTTGTGCTCACACTATGTTGATGGCGTATAGTTACAAGAAATCGCTAGCTTTACTTGTCGCAATTGTGTTTACTATCAACTTCATACTTATCCATTTATCTCTCTCACCCTTCAAGGCTTTTCTCCGGGTAATGGATGTCCAGATAAGTCATATCAATTCCATAATCCAATCCATTCCTGATACACGAAATATGGAGGACTGCATGAGGCTTCATGCAAGGCTCCAAAATTTATCTATGACCATTTCTTACTGCTTCGGGTCAATGCTTCTTATGGTGAGCGCTGAACTGTTTGTAGTTCTCATCGTCCAATTCTATACTTTAATTTACATTAATTTCATGCAGAATACACTATATCCTATTTACTTTTTGGCATTAAATAACAACAGGATAATTGGAAAAATAGTATTGTTTGTTGGAGATATTTGGGAGTGCTTGTATTTAAGCCACGCCGTGAATGTCAAGGTATTTAAACGAATTAATTCCTATTCTATTTCTATTATCAAATAATCACTAGTGTTAAGTTTTAAAGTACCACATCAAAGTTGCCAGTGGGCTAAGGTGAGCTGTGAGAACTAAGCCATTGATCTTATACTTGGCAAAGATAGAGTTATGGGCTCACGTAGGAGATGATGTTAAATAAATGACCGTCACGCAGGAGGCTTTCTGAAAGCTAAAAGGTCCATCACCCAGGAGCTGCGTAAGCATATTTCCCACGTGAAATTTAATAGATATATCTACATATTTTTACACTTAACACCACCGTGAACATTCAGTAAAAAAATTCAAATGACAATGAGAAACATTGCAATCAATCATTTTAATTACCTTCAAAACGGAAAGCGTCTGAATTGTAACCAAACAAGTCAGCCAACCTCTCAGAGCAGAAAGATAAAAATACTCTCGACCGGAAGGAAGAACAATTACTGAAATATACCTGAATATAATTAAGTAATTTTATTGAAAACTATTTACTATATCTAGTGCTACAATTTATAATGAACCAGAATAATTTTTATCTGAATCACTCTAGTTTGAGTAATCCAAAACAAAAGACGGGGGAGGTGAGGGGGGGGGTCTGCATCTCTCTCTCTCTCTCTCTCTCTCTCTCTCTCTCTCTCTCTCTCTCTCTCTCTCTCTCTCTCTCTCTCTCTCTCTCTCTCTCTCTCTCTCTCTCTCTCTCTCTCTCTCTCTCTCTCTCTCTCTCTCTCTCTCTCTCTCTCTCTCTCTCTCTCTCTCTCTCTCTCACACACACACACACACACACACTCACACACACTCTCACTCTGTTTCTCTCTCTCTCTCTCTCTCTCTAGCTTTGGTGACTGTTTGTTACCTTTTCACGCATAAACGGCTAAACCGAATTTTATTAAACTTTGTATGTATATTACTACTAACCCAACTTAGACTTTAGCTATATTAACATTTTCTGAGACTTTGAGAGGTGGAGGTTAATAAGGTAGCCTGAAATTAAAATTAGCGATATTTAGTTTCCCATTACTTTTTCGGCAAATATACACATAAAAAAAGTTGTTTATTTTGTTATTTAGGGTAACTTTAATTATATCCACTTTTGTCGTATACCTAAGTATAAATGATATATACGCTAAAAACTATAGCGGGAGCCAACAATTTTATAGCCACTAACGATTAAACCGAACTAAACAAAACTCGGTATGTGAATTAGCATTAATTCATTTATGACTACAAGCTATATTAAAATTTTCAGGTTCGAACGGGAATGGGGGTTATAAGGGAGGCCTGAAATAAAAATTCGCGATACTTTATTAGCTATTTGTTTTTTTGCAAACGTGCACATAATATACATAAGTTGTTTACTTTGTTATTTACAATGACTTTTGTTCATATAACAATGAAATATTGATATGCTCAACAATTCTTTCCAATATGAACTACCTGGTACCTCACCTGGATAAATTAATTCAAATCTATGTTAACATTTTATCCTTAATAATTAGCTATTTTTTTAACGCCAGTAACAGATTGCACCAAGTGGAGTATACTGCCCTTCCCCCTTCTCTTCTCCCAAATATTAATTCATGAGAACCGTAAGTTTGCCCTTAAGTATATTTAATACTTTATTTAATTGAAACGAGAAAATTGTTTGAACAGACTGCTTTAGTATTGTGGAGATAATGTAATCAGATTTGTTAATGTAATTTAATGTTACAGTATTGAGATCCTGAATGAGCGGTAGGTTGGCACCACTGAGCCTAGCTCACTGTCTACTTTTTTTAGTCTGTATACTTTTTTAGTCCTATCAGTCCTGCAACTTCCCTGTCGACCTCATATTGGCCAATGTTTACATGTTACTTGATGCATATATTTTTAGTAAAGCAGTGTTATTCTAAGGATTGTAAATTTGTTTAATTATCATAAATAAATAATTTAAAAGGATGAACACTGAGGAGGTGCACCCAGTTATTTCTGGTATTTATTAACTCTGCTCCGTTAATATATGATATACTTTACTGAACACACTATATACCAATATGAGTATACATTTTACAATCGAGATTTACAAAAGAGTATTTTTAATAGTGGTTATGACGTCCTAAAACATCTGTAACATTGGGCTTTGTACCGCATCAAGGGAAAGGAACTTTTATTCGTACATGGTTTGGGAGACAGAATACTTTCTATGATGTGTCTTATGTTATATAACAAATAATTTTATTATTAACAAATCCACTGCAACGACGGGTATTTACCCGTCGTCAACACTGGGGCGGAGAAATGTCAAAATATTGTGCAAAGTAAAGTCTTGCCAAAAAAATACTAACATCATTCAGTCTCAAATGAAGCGAAGCCGAGTAACGTAGCTAGTACATATATATATAAAATTTTGAAGGAACCTCGTTTTCGTCATCTGCTGGGTAGGATCGAGGAAATGTTTAGAAAACGCGTCATGCGTACAACCTCAATAGCAGATTTCCCCTAGGAAATCTTATCTAGTAACGATCTACTGAAAACAATATATGGTATTTTAGCTTTAAATTAAGTGGTTTATTACATAGCAGATTATTGTTAATATGAAATTAGTAGGAGCGGGGATATTCTTAAGGATTAAAATTAAAAAGGTCCATCACGTAGGGCTGTGTAAACAAAGCAGATTTCCCACTCACTGGTATGAAACACTACTGATCTCAGCCTACTCTATATTCTCTATTTGCAAATAAAAAACGGATGTGGGTCGTCCACGAAATCTTAACTAAAAGGAAAATAATGACCGAAATCGAACAAATGGGAGGGGAGTTTAGAGGGGGAATGTAGAAAATTTTAAATATCTGCGTTAGTATAAGTCGGATCGAAAAATTGTACATAACCAATCGTATTGCAAATTTAATTATCTGTAAATAATTTTATATTCATATTTTCTCCATCATGAATCTTAACCAAGATATTTCGATTTTTTAGTTTTCAACCTCCAAGTCCCAATCCTACTCATACGCGGGAAATGTGCTTAGTTTATGCAGCCCGGACGTTTTTGAGATGAATGAATTTAAACAAAAAGATAGGATTGAAAAATATATTCTAACTACAATGTGTTCTCACAAAACGACTTTTACGAAAGATATTGTAAAATTCGTGTTTCGGCTTTTAAGTAAACGCCAAACTGTATTCCTACTTGAGAATATTAATACAGTCAAGCTTATATGTTGTAGTAGTAGTTGGTACTAATGCTTTGTCAAAATCGTGACCTTCACGAGACAGCGGGATTTTAACTTAAGAAACATGCAAAATTGGGAAAAGAAAATGGATGAGATGTCAGGTTTCGAAAACAAATGACTGATTTGAAGCACATTATGTGTTGAAGTTTTTCTGAATTTTGAGAGTTTACGCGTTGCCATATTAGCAAATAAGCTGTTATAGCATGAACCACATTATTCGAATCTTAAATACCGTTTTCATTGGACTTTTACAATGTGAGATATGTCTATTTAAAAATTAAAAGTAAAATCCTTTTTTATAACAAATCTTACCAATTTTTACTTTAGGTATGGACTTCGTTTCTCAATATCTCTTGTATCTCTTACGTTTCAAGTCCAACTTATATTGGCTTCTGACAACGGGAGAAATAGGCAATAGATGAAAGAAATCTTGAGTGTGTCATTCATTCTTGCATGAATGAATTCACGGGAATAAACGCAAGTAGTAGCAATTGTGATTTGATTTTATGTTTAAAGTACCTGTAAGATGCCATTGGCTGGTTGAAATTAATATGTATTCCGTCGAAGTATATAAGTAGGATTAACTTAATGAACTTTCATATTTTGTAGATCTGTAAGTTAAGTTGGAATTCTCAAGTATAAGCGCTTTAGCAGAGCTGTTAAATCCCTTTAGCCAGATGGTATTTTTAATATTTTATTTAATCAAATGTAATCTTTTTCAGTCAGAAAAAGTCATGTCTTCTCTATACAAAAGAATTTCAATGGACACATCAGGAAGTCTTCTTACGAACGTATGTCTTTCTTTCTTTAATCTCTTCACTGCTCTGAGAACACAATTTGGTATTTTTTGAGGTGAAATATTGAAATATGACGTACAATGTTTGCGCTTATTGCTTCCTTGTACGAAGTAAAGGAAGTATTGTAATCAAGGAAATTTCTGTTTTCAGGTTATAATGGAATTATCCAGTTTGACCCTCCCTGACTCATTGTGATAGCGTTTCTTTGTATCTGGCAAAACTCCTAAACGCTAGCCCTAGAATATTGAAATTTCATATTTAGAATTGTTGTATCGTCTATCTGATCACCTCCCCTCCTGTTGATAGAAATCAAATAAAAATTTCAAATTTCTCAATATGTATTAGAATTAAAAAAAAAAAAAAATGTGTTTAGGACCTTTTATCATGAAAAGACCAATTAATTGTGCCTATAACATTTATCGATCCGATGCATTGGGAGGGAAATATCGTCTATCAATTTCAAATGAAATAATTTTAAGCGAAGTGAAACTTTGTTTATTTATTTTAATATGAGAACATGGAAATCATTAGTTGCACACATCTAACTTTATATAATGATATAAATCCTGCCCTACCCTATCTATATCACAACGTCATTCGAGTAGCCCTTTAACCAAAAAATAATCAACTTCAGCTGATTTCTTCCAATGAATAGAGAATGGGCTGGGAATAGCACATAATCTGCATCGATACTTTGGTAATAGTTCAGTTCTATGCCTATGTGGGTAGCATATTCCGTAGCATAATTACGGCCCTTGGGGGGGGGGGGCATAATCATGGAAAACTTAGTGAGGTTTCAGCTACGAGGCTCGAACCAGAAGTCCTCCCTCAGGTGGCACAGCTACATCTGCCAAGATATGTGCCTCTCCCTCAGGTGGCACAGCTACATCTGCCAAGATATGTGCCTCTCCCTCAGGTGACACAGCTACATCCGAAAAGATATGTGCCCCTCCCTCAGGTGGCACAGCTACATCTGCCAAGATATGTGCCTCTCCCTCAGATGGCACAGCCACATCTGCCAAGATATGTGACTCTCCCTCAGGTGGCACAGCTACATCTGCCAAGATATGTGCCTCTCCCTCAGATGGCACAGCCACATCTGCCAAGATATGTGCCTCTCCCTCAGGTGGCACAGCTACATCTGCCAAGATATGTGCCTCTCCCTCAGGTGGCACAGCTACATCTGCCAAGATATGTGCCTCTTCCTCAGATGGCACAGC
>JADPXZ010000135.1:0-10547 GCA_019009955.1 Riptortus pedestris
CTCTCTCCTCTCTCTCATTCTCTCTTCTCTCTCCCTCTCTCTCTCTATCGTCAACCTCTACTCATCTACTGTTGACAGATACCGACCACGTGGTCTCTAACTGTCAAAAAAAGACTTCAATGCCAAATTTCATAACGATAAAACAAAAATCGCCAATGGACACACACTATCTGTGCCTTCCCTATATATATATATATATATATATTTATATATATATTTATATATTTTAATACAGATATTGTTATTAACTTATATTATTTACTTATTTTCGCACATTTACTATTTATTTGTTGTTATTTACTAATAAATTAATATTATATTTATCTATTGGCAATTTCAGAAATGAACGAGACGCCATCCAGAAGAAGACGTTCACCAAATGGGTCAACAAACATTTGAAAAAGGTAATGTAATATGACATTTCTTCTAAATATATTAGCCTCGTTTCATATTTAATGTAGCATTAATTTCTAAAACCATTGCATTTGAATAATTTTGATATTTTTGCGTGATATTTCAAGCGATTAGGATATTAAATTTAATAATATTATGTTTAAAACAAAAGCTACTTTTAATAACACAAGAAAGAAACAACTTTTTGTTACGGTGGGCACCGTTTGCCTAAAAAACAATTGAAAATTGAAATATCAGCCGATTGTTTATTCAGGCCTCCGTTATAACCGCCCTCTCCCGTTCGAACCTAAAAAATTTAATATTTAATATAGCTTATAATCGTGGATGAATTAATGCTGATTTACATATAGAGTTAAGTTCGGTTCAATCATGACAAATTGTCTGGGCTCTCGCTTTAATTTTTTAGTGTAAATCTCGTTTATACTTTGTTATACGAGAAAAGTGTATATAACAAAAGTATACTCTAAATAACATAATGAACTACTTTTGTTATGTGCGTATTTGGCCGAAAAAAAACGGATAGGAAAACGGAAATTTCGCTATTTTTAATTTCAGCCCTCCCTTTTAAACCCAACTCATGTTCGTCTCAGTGGATAATTAATATAGCCTAAAGTCTAAGTTGGAGGCGTTAGGAGTAATATACGTACCAAGTTTTATAAAAATTCGGGTTTTCCAGCCGTTTATGCGTGAAAAGGTAACAAACAAACTAATAAACAAACAAACAACATACAGAAAGAATCAAATGCAGTTATGGTGTCTAATGACATGTGAAATGAAAAGTTATCGTGAAATTTCGCGAAAAAAAAAATCAATGTACAGACAGAAGGTTACAATTTCTATATATAAATTTAGATTTATAAACATATATATATATATATATATATATATAATTTAATAATTTCTCTTACAACGGAAATGGCGCTAACATAAATTGGCCCTAGGGTATGAGGAGAGAGAGAGGAATAGGGTGTGCGGGAGGATGAGTAGAGAGAGAGATGGTGAGAAACTAAAGGATGTATTTTACCAAATACGCTTATAAGATTCTTTTTTGAGACAGTTAAATACCACGTGGTCTGTGTCTGTTCAAACGGTAGGTAGACAGGTGGAGAGAGAATGTAGAGTGAGGGAGATTATGAGTGAGTGAGAGAGAGAGTGAGTGAGTGATGTGAGTGGGTGAGTGTGTGTGGTGTTTGTGTTGTGTTGTGTGTGATTGTGTATGAGTGTGTTTTTTGTGTGAGATGAGATTGAGCGAGTGTAGTCGTGTGTGTGTGTGAAAGAGTGAGAGAAATAATGACGTTTTTTAATATCTTACAATATTATTTACAAAAATAACGCTAATATAAAACTCTTTATGACAGTTAAAGACCACGTGGTCAGTATCTGTCAAGTGGTTTTAGACGGGGGTTAGAGAAGAGAATGTGTGTGTGAGGTGACGAGATGTGAGAGAGGGAATGTGTGTGTGAGTAGAGAGGACGAGAGAGGGAGAGCGGAGAGGTGTCGAGGAGTGGGATATGGAGAGTGGAGGAGGAGAGAGGAGAGGTCGAAGCGAGAGAGCTGAGAGGAGGACGGGAGAAGAGAGAGGAGAATGAGAGAGCACAATACCAAACTCTAACTGCTGATCACTCAAGGGAAATGCTAATTAAATCCCTCGAAATTTACATTACAAAAACGCAGGGTGTTGTAAAAATTCAACTTTTGACAGTTAGTGACCACGTTGTCTGTAACTGTCAACAGTTAGCTTAATAGATAATGACAGTTAGAGGATGTGTAATCGAGAGAAATCTGCTAATATACCTAGAAAATAAATAAATAAATCTCCTATAAATTCCAAAATTATTAATTAACTCCCGCTTTTATTTTCAAAGTGAGTCTACTCCAAGTAGGGTGTGTATATTATATATATAGATATACTATATTATATATATATCAATATTAATATATATATATATATATGTGTATATATAAAAATATATAAACATTAAATAATTTCTTCTTAAGGGAATTGCGCTTAACATAGATCGGTCCCTCTGGTATGAGGGAGAGAGTGAATAGGCAGTGTGGCGGGAGGAGTGAAGAGAGATGGTGAGAGAAATAAAGAATGTTTTTGACATAAATACGCTAAATAAGATTCTTTTTTTTGACAGTTAAAGATCCACGTGGTATGATATCTGTCCAAAATGGTAGGGACGGTTTTGAGAGTGAGAGGAGAAAAGAGATTGAGCTGTGTTGTGTGTGTGAGAAGAAGAGAGAGGTCGAGAGAGAAACAGAGAGAGTGTGTGTGTGTGAGGAGAGACGAGAGCGAGAACTCCAAGGAGTTGGTTGGTGTGTGTTATGTGAAAGAGTGAGAGAATTAATGACGGGGTTTTTAAATATCTTACAATAATTATTTACAAAAAGATACTCCTATATAAAAACTTCTCTTTTTTTGACAGTTATAGACTCACCGTGGTTCAGTATCTGTCAAAACGGTTTTTTTAGAGGGGTTGAAGGGTTGAGAATGAGAGAAAGTAGAAGTGTGTGTGTGTGTGTTAGAGAGAGAACGTGAGAGATGAGATGAGAGAGGGTGACGGAGGAGACTGAGATGAGGAGGAGGAGAGGGAGAGACGAGAGCAGGTGAGATGAAGTGGTGTTGTGTGAGAGGCAGAGCGAGAGTGGGGCGTTGTCGTGTGTGAGAAGAGTGAGAGGAAATAATGACCGTTTTTTTAATATCTTTACAATAATATTTACAAAAAATACCCTAATAAACTTCTCTTCCTTTTTTGACAGTTATAGACCCACGTGGTCAGTTAATCTTTCAAACGGATTAGTAGAGGGGTTGAGGAATGAGGAAAGAGTAGAGAGTGTGTGTGTGTGAGGGAGAAGATGATAGGAGATGAGCCGTGAGAGTGGAGAGTGTGGTGTGTGACGAGAGAGCCGGAGTGATGAGGTGTGGTGTGTGTTGTGGAAAGAGTTGAGTGAAATAATGACGTTACGTTTTAATTATCTTACAATAAATATTTACAAAATACCACTATTTAACATCTCTCTTTTTGACAGTTTATAGACCACTAGTGAGTCATTATCTGTTCATACGGTTAGGAGGGGTTTGAGATTGAGGAGAAGAAAGGAGAGAGAGTGTGTGTGTGTGTGACGTAGAGATGGAGCTGATGAGGAGAATGCGAGAGTGAGCGAGCAGAGTGAGAGATTTGTGTGTTGATCGAGTGGGAGCGAGGAGTTGTGCGGGTGTTGTGCTTGGTAGTTGTGGAAAGAGTGTGTGAGAAATAATGACGTTTTAATATCTTCAACAATATTATTTACAAAATACCCAAATAAACTTTTTTTATTTTTTTTGACAGTTAATAGACCACGTGCGTCAGTATCTGTCAAACGGTAGACGGGTATTGATGAATGAGAGAAAGAGATGAGAGGTGAGTGGTGTGTGTGTGTGTGTGAGAGAGGCGAGAGAGAAGAGGAGCCGAGAGAGTGAGAGTGTTTGGTTTTGATAGTGAGAGAGAGCGGAGAGTGTGCGTGTGTTGTTGTGAAAGAGTGGAGAGAAATAATGAGTTTTTTAATATCTTACAATATTTATTTACAAAATAACGGCTAATAAACTTCTCTTTTTGACATGTTATAGACCACGTGGTCCTGTCATCTGTCCAAACGGTAGACGAGTTTGAGAATGAGAGGTAAGAGAGAAGAGAGTAGTTGAGAGGAGAGTGTGTGTGTGTAATGACTGAGAGTGTGTGTGGTTGAGAGAGAGCGAGAGAGGCGAGAGTGTGACGAAGGTTGTGGCGTCGTGTGTGTTGAAAAAGTGCAGAGTAAAATAATGACGTATTTAATATCTTACAATATTATTTTACAAAACAAAAAATACGCCTTATAATAAACTTCTCGTTTTTGACAGTTTAAAGACCTCACCGTGGTCTTGTTATAATCTGTCAATTCGATGAGGACGGATAGAGAAGAGAGAGTGTGTGTGTGTAACTGTAGAGAGGAGGAGGAGGAGAGAGTGAGAGAGGAGGAGAGAGTTAGGAGAGAGAGAGAGAGAGAGAGTGTTTTTAAGGAATCTTCTTATATTAAACATAAACGAGTATAAAATCAAACTTCTTTTTGACCAGTGAGTGACCACGTGTCTGTATCTGTCAATCGCTGGACGGATAGAAATAAGAATAGTGTGTGAGTGTGTGAAGAGAGAGAGAGAGAGAGCAGAGAGAGATAGAAGAGAAGAGAGAGATTGTTTTCAGGATTCTATTACATATAATTATAACATAACGAGATAAAATCAACTTCTAGTTTGAACAGTTAGTGGACCACGTGGGTCTGTCTGTAACTGATCAACCAGTTAGCTAAATAGAGTAATGACAGTTAGAGATAGGGATAATCTGCTAATATTACCTGAAAATAAATAAATCACTCCCCTATAAATTCCAATTATTAATTAACGTCGCCGCTTTTAATTTTCAAAGTGAGTCTACTCCAAGTAGTGTGTGTGTGATATATAATATATATATACATAAAAATATAAAATTAAATAATTTCTCTTAAGGGCAAATGCGGCTAACATAAGATGGTCCGTCTGGTATGAGATAGGAGAGTAATGGGAGTGTGGTCTTGTGCGGGGAGGAGTGAGGAAGAGATGGTGGAAGAAATATGATGATGATATTTTACAAAAAAATTAACGCTAAATAAGATTCTTTTTTTGACAGTTTAAAATACCACGTGGTCTGTGTCTGTCAAACGGGGTTAGACGGGTGGAGAATGAGAGTGAGTGAGTGAGTTGAGAGTGTGTGTGAGTGATGTGAGTGTGTGTGTGTGTGTGTGTGTGTGTGTGTGTGTGTGTGTGTGTGTTGTGTGAAGAGAGAGAGCGAGAGTTTGGAGTGTGCTGTGTGTGTAGTTGTTGAATGACGTGGAGTAGAAATAATGACGTTTTAATATCTTAACAAGTATTATTTTAAACAAAAAATACCGAACGCTAAATAAACCGGTTCTCTTTTTTGGACAGTTTAAAGACCACGTTGTCAGTATCGGTACAAGTGGTTTAGACGGGGTAGAGAAGAGAATGTGTGTGAACGAGATAAGGAGAGAGGCAGAGAGAGAGAGTAGAGATGAGAGAGAGAGCACAACAAACTCAACAGCTGATCACTCAAAGGGAAATCTGCTAATTAAATTCCCTCGCATATACATTACCAAAACGCGGGTAAATATTAAAATCAAACCTTTTGACAGTTAGTGACCCAACGTGGTCTGTAAAACTGTCAAACAGTAGCTTAAATAGATAATGAAATGACAGTTATAGATAGGGAAATCTGCTAATATAACTTGAAAATTAATAAATAAATATCACCCTATAAAATTCAATTATTAATTAACGTCTCGTCTTTATTTTCAAAGTGAGTCTACTTCAAGTAGTATATAATATATATAAAAAATATGAAATATAAGGAATGATCATATATATATATAATATATATTCGTATTATATATATATATATATATATTTAAAATTAAATAATTTCTCTTAAGGGAAAAAATTGCGGCTTCAAACATAAATTGGCCTCTCTGGTTTTGAGAGAGAGAGAATAGGGGTGTGCGGTAGAAGGAGAGAGATGAGATGGTGAGAAATAAAGATGTAATTTCCACAAAATAACGCTAATAAGATTCTTTTTTTTTGACAGTTAAATACCACGTGGTCTGTGTCTGTCAAACTGTAGATAGTACGGGTGGAGAAATGAGGAGTGAGGAGAGTAGAGTGAGTGAGTGAGTGAAGTGAGTGAGTGGGTGTGAGTGTTGTGTGTGTGTGTGTTGTGTGTGTGTTGTGGGTGGTGTGTGTGTGGTGTGTGTTTGTGTGAGAGAGAGAGCGAGAGTGGATGTGCGGTGTGGGTTGTGTGTGAAATGAGTGAGAGAAATATTGACGTTTTAATTATCTTACAATATTCATTTATTCACAAAATACGCTAATTAAACTTCCTCTTTTTTGACAGTTAAAGACCACGTGAGGTCTGTATCTGTCAAGTGGTTTAAGAACGGGGTGGTTAGAGAAGAGATCGTGAGAAGGTTATGATAGATAGAGAGTAGAAGTGATTCGTGTGAGAGAGAAAAAGAGAGTCGATGTCTGTGTGTGTGAGTGTGTGTGTGGTGTGTGTGAGGAGAGATGTGAGAGGTATAGACGAGAGTTAGTGAGAGAGAGACAATGAGAGTGAGTGTGTGTGTGTGGTGTGTGTGTGTGAAGAGAAGAGAGAGGAGAACGACGAGAGAGAGCGGAGAGAGAGCTAGAGAGGAGAGAGAGGAGAGCACAACAAACTCAAACAGCTGATCACTCAAGGGAAATCTGCTAATTAAATCCCTCTCGCATTTTACATTACAAAACAGCGGTTAAAATCAACCTTTGACCTTTTAAATAGTAGATAAATAGATAATGACAGTTAGAGATAGAGAAATCATGCTAATATACCTGAAAATAAATAAATTAATCTCCTATAAATTCAATTATTAATTAACGTCCGCTTTATTTTCAAAGTGAGTCTACTTCAAATAGTATATATATATATATATAAAATTGTAACCTCTGTCTGTACATTGATTTTTTTCGCGAAATTTCACGATAACTTTTCGTTTCACATGTCATAGACACCATAACTGCATTTTGTTTCTTTCGTGTCTGTTTGTTTGTTTGTTTATTTGTTTGTTTGTTTGTTTGTTTGTTACCTTTTCACGCATAAACGGCTTAACCGAATTTTATGAAACTTGGTATGTATATTACTACTAACCCAACTTAGACTTTAGGCTATATTAATTTTCTCTGAGACGACCAGGAGTGGGGGTTATAAGGGAAGCCTGAAATTAAAATGGGCGATTTTTCGTTTTCTATTGGTTTTTCAGCAAATATGCACATAACAAAAGTTGTTTATTTTGTTATTTAGAGAAACTTTTGTTATATACACTTTTGTCGTATACCGAAGTTTAAATGCGTGTTACGCTGAAACTTATAGCGGGAGGTAACTATATTATTTGTCAAAAAAGACTCAACCGAAATAAATAAAACTCGGTGTGTGCTTTAGCAGTGAGGCCTTCATTATAATAAGCTATACCAACATTTCTATGGACGGGCAGGAGTGGGGGTTATAAGGGAAGCCTGAAATTAAAAATAGCGATATTTCGTTTCCTATTGCTTTTTTGCAAATACATGACAAAAGTTGTTCATTTTGTTATTTGGAGTAACTTTTGTTATATACACTATTGTCGTATAACAAAGTATAAACGAGATATACACAATTAAAGCGGGAGCCAACAATTGGTCACCATTGAACCGAACTTAACTCTATATGTAAATCAGCATTAATTCTTCCCCAATTATAAGCTATATTAAATTTTTTAGGTTCGAACGGGAGTGGCGGTTATAACGGAGGCCTGAATAAAAAATCGGCGATATTTCATTTTCTATTTGTTTTTAGGTATAAATGAGTTATACGTTAAAACTTTAGCGGGCACTAACAGCTGAACCGAACTTAACAAAACTAGGAAATCCACGGCAAAGACGGGTATCAATCCTAAATAAATAAAAATTCACCATATTTACATGTATAAGAGACGGAAATATAAAAATATCGAAGACTGTGAAGCCTTATCGAACAAATAATTCTATTATTAGCAAATCCACGGCAAAGACGGGTATCAATCCTAAACACTGGGACGGGTAAATGTCAAAATATTGTGCAATGTAAAGCCTGCTAAAAAATACCATCACCATTCAGCCTCAAATGAATTCCTGGCCGAAGCTGGCTATCTCAGCTAGTATATATATATATAATAATAATTATAAATATTATATATATATATATATATATATATATATATATATATATATATTTAAAATTAAATAATTTCTCTTAAGGGAAATGCGCTAACATAAATTGGCCCTCTGGTATGAGAGAGAGAGAATGGGGTGTGCGGGAGGAGAGAGAGAGATGGTGAGAAATAAAGATGTATTTTACCAAATACGCTAATAAGATTCTTTTTTTGACAGTTAAATACCACGTGGTCTGTATCTGTCAAACGGTAGATGGGTGGAGAATGAGAGTGAGAGAGAGAGTGAGTGAGTGAGTGAGTGTGTGTGTGTGTGTGTGTGTGTGTGTGTGTGTGTGTGTGTGTGTGTGTGTGTGTGTGTGTGTGTGTGTGTGTTGTGTGAGAGAGAGAGCGAGAGTGTGCGTGTGTGTGTGTGAATGAGTGAGAGAAATAATGACGTTTTAATATCTTACAATATTATTTACAAAATACGCTAATAAACTTCTCTTTTTGACAGTTATAGACCACGTGGTCTGTATCTGTCAAACGGGTAGACGGGTGGAGAAGAGAATGTGAGAGATAGAGAGTGAGTGAGCGAGAGAGAGAAAAAGAGTGTGTGTGTGTGTGTGTGTGTGTGTGTGTGTGTGTGAGAGAGAGAGAGAGAGAGAGAGAGAGAGAGAGAGAGAGAGAGCACAACAAACTCAACAGCTGATCACTCAAGGGAAATCTGCTAATTAAATCCCTCGCATATACATTACAAAACGCGGTAAAATCAACCTTTGACAGTTAGTGACCACGTGGTCTGTAACTGTCAACAGTAGCTAAATAGATAATGACAGTTAGAGATAGAGAAATCTGCTAATATACCTGAAAATAAATAAATAAATCTCCTATAAATTCAATTATTAATTAACGTCCGCTTTATTTTCAAAGTGAGTCTACTCCAAGTAGTATATATATATATATATATATATATATATATATATATATATATGTATATATAAAAATATAAAATTAAATAATTTCTCTTAAGGGAATTGCGCTAACATAGATGGTCCCTCTGGTATGAGTGAGAGAGAGAATAGGGTGTGCGGGAGGAGTGAGAGAGATGGTGAGAAATAAAGATGTATTTTACAAAATACGCTAATAAGATTCTTTTTTGACAGTTAAAGACCACGTGGTCTGTATCTGTCAAATGGTAGACGTGTAGAGAAGAGAGTGAGTGAGAGAGAGAAAAAGAGAGTGTGTGTGTTTGAGAGAGAGTGTGTGAGAGAGAGAGAGAAAACCTAACAGCTGATCACTCAAGGGAAATCTGCTAATTAAATCCCTTGCAGATACATTAAAAAACGCGGTAAAGTCAATTTTTGACAGTTACTGACCACGTGGTCGGTATCTGTCAAATGTAAATAAATAGAGAATATGATATGAGTGTGATAGAGAAATCTGCTAATAACTCTTCTGCTAAAAAAAAACCTGAAAAATAAATTAATAAATCACCTAAAAATTATTAATTAACGTCCGCTTTATTTCCAAATTGAGGCCATAAATTGGAACCGACTTAATTAAAATTAATTCAATTAAGCCCGCTTTAAGAGAGAATTTTCTAAAAGAAAATTGTACAGCAGGTGATAACACAATCATGCCAAAAAAGAATTCTACAAGGGCACAGCTGTCTTTCAATCAATGCCACCTTTTGTAGCTCTCAATCAATCATTGATTATTGATCAATCAGATATTGATTGACCTTTCAATATCAAGAGAATCAATCAAGCTAGGCTCTAGTCGTCTTAGGCCTTGGATTATAGTCTGATTTCTTGGTGTGTTTGTGCGTATGTGTGTGTGTGTGAGAGAGAGAGAGAGTGAGGGTGGGTGTGTGTGTGTGTGTGTGTGAGAGAGAGAGAGAGAGAGAGAGAGAGAGAGAGAGAGAGAGAGAGAGAGAGAGAGAGAGAGAGAGAGAGAGAGAGAGAGAGAGAGAGAGAGAGAGAGAGAGAGAGCGTGTGTATGATAGAAAGAGTGAGAGAAATAATGACGTTTTCATATCTTTCAAGATTATTTACAAAATACGCTAATAAACTTCTCTTTTTGACAGTTAAAGACCACGTGGTCAGTATCTGTCAAATGGTAGACGGGTAGAGAAGAGAGTGAGTGAGAGAGAGAGAAAAAGAGAGTGTGTGTGTGTGTGTGTGAGAGAGAGAGAGAGAAAACCTAACAGCTGATCACTCAAGGGAAATCTGCTAATTAAATCCCTTGCAGATACATTAAAAAACGCGGTAAAGTCAATTTTTGATAGTTACTGACCACGTGGTCGGTATCTGTCAAATGTAAATAAACAGAAAATGACACAGAGAGAGAGACGGAAATCTGCTAATAAA
>JADPXZ010000136.1:0-10450 GCA_019009955.1 Riptortus pedestris
AAGGGAACCTACATATATTGCAACATTTGTCGATTTCATAGAAAGCATTCGACTCTAATAAACCAGAAGCTACTCTGGCAAAAATTGTTTACTCTTGGGACTCAGCGGGGGGGAAAATAATACGAAATTCTTAAAAGCACTTTATGACAAGGCTTCCATGTGTTTATTAAAATTGTTTTTCTGAACTCTCAGATGAAATACCTATAAGTTTTATTGGATTTATCCCTGTTGCAAGCGGATCAAGTATCAGTCCAATCCTTTTCATTTGTTTTCTATGCGAACCATAATCTTCTTTTTTTTATATGTATAGTGGTGCGACAGGTAATCCCATATAGGGACAGCGCCAAATGAAAATTCATAATGCTCTTATTTGCAGATGACATTATACTTTCTAAGTACTTCATGGCACGAAGCTTCATAAAAAACTTAAAATATTAGAAAACATTATTGTAAACAAAAACTCACTCTATGTCGAATCCGGACAAATCCAAAACACTTGTATTCCACAAATCCCCGCGAACTAAAAAACTGAAACCTCTGTACTGGGAGGATAAAGAATTGGAGTACATTAAAACCCACACATACCTTGGAGTGCCTTTTTCAGGAAGATTTTCCAAAGCTGCAGAACATTTCAGTGGAGATCAAATGCGGCAAGTGCAAAGGTTAGGGAAATACTGGGAAGAGGAAAGAGTGATTCCTGGGAAGCAAGAATAGCCCTATTTGATTCAATGGTGTCATCTACTCTTCTTTATGGAGCAGAGATTTGGGCTCCAAATTACCTAGATCTTGTGGAATCGGTACAGCTGAGGTTCTGGAAGTATTTGTATTCTTGGCCAAGAAGTACCCCGAATTACCTAGTCCGTTTGGAAACTGGGCGAGCGCACTTAAATGTAGTTATATTTAAGAAAATTATTAATTTCTGTGTTAAACTGCTCTCAATGCCTGACCACCGACTTCCGAAAAAATGTTTTCTTAAGCTGCTTAGTTTGCACAATAGGAAAAGCGACATAAAATATAATTGGGTGTCACAAGTAAAATTGATAGCAGGAAATAATCATGTTGAAGAATATTTTTTCGAATCTTTAGACCAACAAACTTTGCTAGCCAACAAGATCACAATCATTGAAACAATTGTAAATAATCTCCATTCCGTTGACGTAGATAGAGTTCTTAACTCAAGTTACAGCCGAATATATAGAAGTATTTGTAGTTTTAACCATTCTCTCCCTGAAAATTATTTAACGTTCCACACAAACATAAATAAAATCAAACTTATCAGTCAAATAAGGATTTCCTCTAGCGAGTATTTAAAATTATCCTATAGAAACATGACTCAAATTATAAAAACTGGAGAGGTATGTAAATGGTGCCAAAAATATATTTACCTACATTTGAATCATTTACTGCTGTATTGCCCCGCTTTTACATCACACAGGGTAAAATTCCTTCACAAATATATAGTGCCTCAAAGAGAATACCTATCATTGGTAAACATTCTGGATTACAACAATGAAAGAAAAGTTAATGATATTGTTTGTTTCTTATCTTCTGTTGTGAAAGTTAACAACATAGAAGAAAGAATTGTATTATTTTTTTATGGGAGTGCTTATTCAATAATAATCGGCAAATTATTTATTATATGCAGTTATACTTATTATTAGAAGAGATATACTTATCATAAATAATAGTCATGTTAATCTGATATGTTAGAAAACTGATCTTTATTTAGACATTAAAAAAGAATGAATTAATCTACATTTACATTAAATTATAACCTATTGAATTCAGTATTATAATCATTTAGATTAATATTAATATTGTATTACGTGCCAATGTATATGGTGTTCAGTTGTAATTCTAGGAATTATTATTACTTTATTTACACATACTTTAAGAAGTATAATATATTAATAACCATACTAACACTAATTGGCCAGACTCTTGGCAACATGTTGTAAACAGAAGCCAATAAAATATCTACCTATCTATCTATAGTGTGGTATGGCAGGGAGGGCGGAGGGAGGTATAGGGTGGTATGGCAGGGAGGGCGGAGGGAGGTATAGGGTGGTATGGCAGGGAGGGCGGAGGGAGGTATAGGGTGGTATGGCAGGGAGGGCGGAGGGAGGTATAGGGTGGTATGGCAGGGAGGGTCGAGGGAGGTATAGCAGGGAGGGCTGAGGGAGGTATAGTGTGGTATGCAGGGAGGGCGGAGGGAGGTATAGTGTGGTATGCAGGGAGGTATAGTGTGGTATGTAGGTAGGGCGGAGGGAGGTATAGTGCGCTAAGGAACGGAGGGCGGAGGGAGGTATAGTGTGGTATGTAGGTAGGGCGGAGGGAGGTATAGTGTGGTATGCAGGGAGGTATAGTGTAGTATGCAGTGAGGTATAGTGTGGTATGCAGACAGGTATAGTGTGGTATGGTTGGATGTATAGTGTGGTATGAAGGGAGGTATAGTGTGGTATGCAGGGAGGTATAGTGTGGTATGCAGGAAGGTATAGTGTGGTATGGTTGGAGGTATAGTGTGGTATGGTTGGAGGTATAGTGTGGTATGGTTGGAGGTATAGTGTGGTATGGAGGGAGGTATGGTGTGGTATGGAGGGAGATATAGTGTGTTATGGAGGGAGGTATAGTGTGGTATGGAGGGAGATATAGTATGGTATGGAGGGTGGAATAGTGTGGTATGCAAGGAGGTATAGTGTGGTATGCAGGGAGGTATAGTGTGGTATGCAGGGAGGTATAGTGTGGTATGCAGGGAGGTATAGTGTGGTATGGAGGGAGGTATAGTGTGGTATGCAGGGAGGTATAGTGTGGTATGGAGGGAGGTATAGTGTGGTATGGAGGGAGGTATAGTGTGGTATGGAGGGAGGTATAGTGTGGTATGCAGGGAGGTATAGTGTGGTATGCAGGGAGGTATAGTGACTTATGGAGGGAGGTATAGTGTGGTATGGAGGGAGGTATACCATGACTATGTGCATCTCCACGTTCATTCCTTTACTCCATATTATATATAAAAATCTTATATTCTTAGAATACATTACATCTCTTAGTAAAGTTGTATTAATTCACTTATATCTAAAATGTTGATAAATACTGGTCATATCACATAATTTCTCATTAATAAATAATATTATTAAGTAATTATTTGTATTGATATGAAGGACTTGATGGATGTAATTTGGATGGTCAAATTTGGCCACTTGGGTGGGAATATGCCATTGGGGGTGCCATATACAGGGTCCGGCAACACCTCCCTGATTTCAATAGGCATCCACTACAACTCAGGCGGTGTCTTGCTCAAACCGGCGAGGACCCGGTATATTAGAATGGACAATCTATCCTTTTTGGCTCGGATATCGATGATGGAGGTAGCTGAGAAGAGTAGAATAAATAATGCACAAGATAAGCCTCTTATCAAACCTTAGTACTAATAATACTAGTACTAATCCATTCACAAAGTGGATCAACATGTAATTCCCCTCATAGGATTATGCTTGTTCACGGCGGGGAGTAGCCTATAGGGGCATAATCATTCTCCAATCGACCTACAATTCCCCTCATAGGATTATGCTTGTTCACGGCGGGGAGTAGCCTATAGGTGCATAATCATTCTCCGATCGACCTATAATTCCCCTCATAGGATTATGCTTGTTCACGGCGGGGAGTAGCCTATAGGTGCATAATCATTCTCCGATCGACCTATAATTCCCCTCATAGGATTATGCTTGTTTACGGCTGGGAGTAGCCTATAGGGGCATAATCATTCTCCAATCGACCTATAATTCCCCTCATAGGATTATGCTTGTTCACGGCGTGGAGTAGCCTATAGGTGCATAATCATTCTCCAATCGACCTACATTTCCCCTCATAGGATTATGCTTGTTTACGGCGGGGAGTAGCCTATAGGGGCATAATCATTCTCCGATCGACCTATAATTCCCCTCATAGGATTATGCTTGTTTACGGCTGGGAGTAGCCTATAGGGGCATAATCATTCTCCAATCGACCTATAATTCCCCTCATAGGATTATGCTTGTTCACGGCGGGGAGTAGCCTATAGGGGCATAATCATTCTCCAATCGACCTACAATTCCCCTCATAGGATTATGCTTGTTCCCACCGTGGGCAGCCTATAGGGGCATAATCATTCTCCAATCGACCTAGACTTCCCCTCAGAGGATTATGCTTGTTTACGGCTGGGAGTAGCCTATAGGGGCATAATCATTCTCCGATCGACCTATAATTCCCCTCATAGGATTATACTTGTTCACGGCGGGGAGTAGCCTATAGGTGCATAATCATTCTCCGATCGACCTATAATTCCCCTCATAGGATTATGCTTGTTCCCACCGTGGGCAGCCTATAGGTGCATAATCATTCTCCAATCGACCTACAATTCCCCTCATAGGATTATGCTTGTTCCCACCTTTTGCTTCCTATAGGGGCATAATCATTCTCCGATCGACCTATAATTCCCCTCATAGGATTATGCTTGTTCCCACCGTGGGCAGCCTATAGGTGCATAATCATTCTCCAATCGACCTACAATCCCCCTCATAGGATTATGCTTGTTCCCACCGTGGGCAGCCTATAGGTGCATAATCATTCTCCAATCGACCTACAATCCCCCTCATAGGATTATGCTTGTTCCCACCGTGGGCAGCCTATAGGTGCATAATCATTCTCCAATCGACCTAGAATTCCCCTCATAGGATTATGCTTGTTCACTGCGGGGCGTAGCCTATAGGTTCATAATCATTCTCCAATCGACCTACAATTCCCCTCATAGGATTATGCTTGTTCCCACCGTGGGCAGCCAATAGGTTCATAATCATTCTCCAATCGACCTAGAATTCCCCTCATAGGATTATGCTTGTTCCCACCGTGGGCAGCCTATAGGTGCATAATCATTCTCCAATCGACCTACAATTCCCCTCATAGGATTATGCTTGTTCCCACCGTGGGCAGCCTATAGGTGCATAATCATTCTCCAATCGACCTACAATTCCCCTCATAGGATTATGCTTGTTCCCACCGTGGGCAGCCTATAGGTGCATAATCATTCTCCGATCGACCTACAATTCCCCTCATAGGATTATGCTTGTTCCCACCGTAGGCAGCCTATGGGAGGGGGGGGGTCCAAGATATACACCGAGCATTTAGTACTTTACCTTCATTATTTAATCGAGGTGAGTTCAACCATTATAGTATAGTGCAAGAGAGAGAGAGAGTCAAGAAGCCATCAAAAGTATATTGCAAGAGTTTAAAATTTTATATATGGACATATTCAAGTCCAAAAAGAGAGCTATGATTCCTAACAACTCCTTCAATTTGACTCCAATGTTTTAATATGTTCATGATAACTAGTGTTGTAGGTGCTATTATATGCCGACTAATATATGATGGAGGAATGATTATAATTATTTTTTTTTATTTATTTGGTTTGTGCTCCACACCGATGGTGATTGGCATAATTAGAATAATGTACGATTATAATTAAGAAGAGGCTATAATTTATTTATTGTTTGTCGTGAGGCTGGTGATGGAGTTTCCAGGAGAGGTAAGTGTTCCATCCTACAGCGATGCTCTGGACGAACAGAACCCTGTACTTGAGAGGGATGAAGGCAAAGTTGATCAGCTGTACTGCTGGCCACAGCTTGTAGTTGTTGAGGAGGATATCGGTGTAGTTGGCAGCAATGGCTGCCCGCATCTCGGCCCCGCTATGACCATCGATGGCAGACAGAGAGCTCATGAACAGGAGGAGCATGGCAGGCGAGAAGATAACCTGGTCCAGAGCTACCTTCTTGATAGTGCTAATCAGTCGCTTATCAGTTCCCACCAGCTTCTCCAGCGCTCCATACCAGACGCGCAGTCCGGGACCCACCACCAGGCCCACTCCGCTGAATCTGCAGCCAATATAAACATAAATTTGAAAATTATTGTTGTGAAGTTAGGTTGGGGCAGCTAAGGGGTGTACGGGGTGGCCTTGGGGACTGGAATCCCTAGGGACTTGCAGACTGTAGGTTGGAGCAGGTAAGGGGTCACTTGCAGACTGTAGGTTGGGGAAGGTAAGGGGTCTGCAAGGGGAGGGCTTGGGGAGTGGAATCCCTAGGGACTTGAAGACTGTAGGTTGGGGCAGGTAAGGGGTCTGCAAGGGGAGGGCTTGGGGAGTGGAATCCCTAGGGACTTGCAGACTGTAGGTTGGGGCAGGTAAGGGGTCTGCAAGGGGAGGGCTTGGGGAGTGGAATCCCTAGGGACTTGCAGACTGTAGGTTGGGGCAGGTAAGGGGTCTGCAAGGGGAGGGCTTGGGGAGTGGAATCCCTAGGGACTTGCAGACTGTAGGTTGGGGAAGGTAAGGGGTCTGCAAGGGGAGGGCTTGGGGAGTGGAATCCCTAGGGACTTGCAGACTGTAGGTTGGGGCAGGTAAGGGGTCTGCAAGGGGAGGGCTTGGGGAGTGGAATCCCTAGGGACTTGCAGACTGTAGGTTGGGGCAGCTAAGGGGTGTACGGGGTGGCCTTGGGGACTGGAATCCCTAGGGACTTGCAGACTGTAGGTTGGGGCAGGTAAGGGGTCTGCAAGGGGAGGGCTTGGGGAGTGGAATCCCTAGGGACTTGCAGACTGTAGGTTGGGGCAGGTAAGGGGTCTGCAAGGGGAGGGCTTGGGGAGTGGAATCCCTAGGGACTTGCAGACTGTAGGTTGGGGCAGGTAAGGGGTCTGCAAGGGGAGGGCTTGGGGAGTGGAATCCCTAGGGACTTGCAGACTGTAGGTTGGGGCAGGTAAGGGGTCTGCAAGGGGAGGGCTTGGGGAGTGGAATCCCTAGGGACTTGCAGACTGTAGGTCGGGGCAGGTAAGGGGTCTGCAAGGGGAGGGCTTGGGGAGTGGAATCCCTAGGGACTTGTAGACTGTAGGTTGGGGCAGGTAAGGGGTCTGCAAGGGGTGGCCTTGGGAACTGGAATCCCTAGGGACTTGCAGACTATAGGTCGGGGCAGGTAAGGGGTCTGCAAGGGGAGGGCTTGGGGAGTGGAATCCCTAGGGACTTGCAGACTGTAGGTCGGGGCAGGTAAGGGGTCTGCAAGGGGAGGGCTTGGGGAGTGGAATCCCTAGGGACTTGCAGACTGTAGGTTGGGGAAGGTAAGGGGTCTGCAAGGGGAGGGCTTGGGGAGTGGAATCCCTAGGGACTTGCAGACTGTAGGTTGGGGCAGGTAAGGGGTCTGCAAGGGGAGGGCTTGGGGAGTGGAATCCCTAGGGAATTGCTGACGGTTGGTGGGGCAGGTAAGGGGTCTGCAAGGGGAGGGCTTGGGGAGTGGAATCCCTAGGGAACTTGCAGACTGTAGGTCGGGCAGGTAAGGTAAGGGGTTCGGCAAGGGGAGGGCTTGGGTATTGGAATCCCTAGGGACTTGCAGACTGTAGGTTGGGGCAGGTAAGGGGTATGCAAGGGGTGGGCTTGGGGAGTGGAATCTCTAGGGACTTGCAGACTGTAGGTTGGGGAAGGTAAGGGGTCTGCAAGGGGAGGGCTTGGGGAGTGGAATCCCTAGGGACTTGCAGACTGTAGGTTGGGGAAGGTAAGGGGTCTGCAAAGAGACTGGAATCTCTAGGGACTTGCAGACTGTAGGTTGGGGATGGTAAGGGTAACATTTAACAATGAGGGTAAGGTAACATTTAACAATGCGAATCATTTAATTTTCTGTGTGATTACCGTTATTAGATGGCTGAGCAACCAAATGATGAAGCATACTTACTTTAAAGTCCTCTTTATGTCATAAGCAGTAGAAGGGTGCTCTATGAGGTTCTGCGATATGACGTCACCGATGGCAAGGAGCATAGAGGTCTGTAGACTAGCGACTAGGTAAGGCCTCTTCTCTCCTACCTCCTTGCTCAGCTCCATAGCTCGCTGGAACCCTCGCCGCAAACTCATCGCTCTCTCTCACTAGCACACCGTCTCTCTCACACTCACATACCTCCCACTCCAATATTTTATTGATCTGCCAAAAAGAATTATAATATTAATAAAAATGCATGGGACGTGCAGATTAAATAAATTACTTCAGAACAAATATATTGTTACGTTTATTACAAAAATAATAAAGGGTTCATTCGGATTGCAAAATTAAATACACAAACTTAGTGCATTTATCACTGCACAATTTCTACTACTCACTTTCACATTCTTGCTAAATTATTCTTCACTATTTATCCCATTATGCACTGTTATCTTCATGTTCTTATCACATAGTATAATAAATTATGATCACGTCAACCAATAAATAACAAAACACTGCACTACACTGATCTTCATCAAACACAAAACTACTCAGATCATCACAAAACACTGCACTGCTCAGATCTTCACAAAACATTGCACTGCACTGATCTTCATCAAACACAAAACTACTCAGATCATCACAAAACACTGCACTGCACTGATCTTCACAAAACAGTGCACTGCACTGATCTTCATCAAACACGGAACTCCTCAGATCTTCACAAAACATTGCACTGCACTGATCTTCACAAAACAGTGCACTGCACTGATCTTCATCAAACACGGAACTCCTCAGATCTTCACAAAACATTGCACTGCACTGATCTTCACAAAACAGTGCACTGCACTGATCTTCATCAAACACGGAACTCCTCAGATCTTCACAAAACATTGCACTGCACTGATCTTCACAAAACAGTGCACTGCACTGATCTTCATCAAACACGGAACTACTCAGATCTTCACAAAACACTGCACTGCACTGATCTTCACATAACCCAGCACTGCACTGATTTTCATCACATATCGGAACTGTAGGATCTTCACAACACACTGCACTCACTGATCTTCACATAACCCAGCACTGCACTGATTTTCATCAAACACGGAACTGCTCAGATGTTCACAAACATTGCACTGCACTGAACACACTGTTATTGACTAGTAACATAACTGAGATCAAACAAACTGTTAGAGCTGGCCACTTCTTTACAGTCACCACTATCCTGTGGATGTCCGCAGCACTCCTAGTGTCATCCAGGCAGGGCAACTATGGCACAATGCAGCCAGAAGCCCATATCTTGTAGGATGTCCGCAGCACTCCTATTGTCATCCAGGCAAGGGCACTATGGCACTCTCCCAGCTGCAGCCACACAGCCCATATCCTGTAGGATGTCCGCAGCACTCCTATTGTCATCCAGGCAAGGGCACTATGGCACTCTCCCAGCTGCAGCCACACAGCCCATATCCTGTAGGATGTCCGCAGCACTCCTATTGTCATCCAGGCAAGGGCACTATGGCACTCTCCCAGCTGCAGCCACACAGCCCATATCCTGTAGGATGTCCGCAGCACTCCTATTGTCATCCAGGCAAGGGCACTATGGCACTCTCCCAGCTGCAGCCACACAGCCCATATCCTGTAGGATGTCCGCAGCACTCCTATTGTCATCCAGGCAAGGGCACTATGGCACTCTCCCAGCTGCAGCCACACAGCCCATATCCTGTAGGATGTCCGCAGCACTCCTATTGTCATCCAGGCAAGGGCACTATGGCACTCTCCCAGCTGCAGCCACACAGCCCATATCCTGTAGGATGTCCGCAGCACTCCTATTGTCATCCAGGCAAGGGCACTATGGCACTCTCCCAGCTGCAGCCACACAGCCCATATCCTGTAGGATGTCCGCAGCACTCCTATTGTCATCCAGGCAAGGGCACTATGGCACTCTCCCAGCTGCAGCCACACAGCCCATATCCTGTAGGATGTCCGCAGCACTCCTATTGTCATCCAGGCAAGGGCACTATGGCACTCTCCCAGCTGCAGCCACACAGCCCATATCCTGTAGGATGTCCGCAGCACTCCTATTGTCATCCAGGCAAGGGCACTATGGCACTCTCCCAGCTGCAGCCACACAGCCCATATCCTGTAGGATGTCCGCAGCACTCCTATTGTCATCCAGGCAAGGGCACTATGGCACTCTCCCAGCTGCAGCCACACAGCCCATATCCTGTAGGATGTCCGCAGCACTCCTATTGTCATCCAGGCAAGGGCACTATGGCACTCTCCCAGCTGCAGCCACACAGCCCATATCCTGTAGGATGTCCGCAGCACTCCTATTGTCATCCAGGCAAGGGCACTATGGCACTCTCCCAGCTGCAGCCACACAGCCCATATCCTGTAGGATGTCCGCAGCACTCCTATTGTCATCCAGGCAAGGGCACTATGGCACTCTCCCAGCTGCAGCTACACAGCCCATATCCTGTAGGATGTCCGCAGCACTCCTATTGTCATCCAGGCAAGGGCACTATGGCACTCTCCCAGCTGCAGCCACACAGCCCATATCCTGTAGGATGTCCGCAGCACTCCTATTGTCATCCAGGCAAGGGCACTATGGCACTCTCCCAGCTGCAGCCACACAGCCATATCCTGTAGGATGTCCGCAGCACTCCTATTGCCATGCTGGCAAGAGCACT
>JADPXZ010000137.1:0-10392 GCA_019009955.1 Riptortus pedestris
TATTTGCATTTTTCAGTTGTCAGCCTGCAGCAAACCCCCACTTCTACTCATGTTACATAAACAATACTCTGTTATAGAATTAACCACATTTTTCGAAGCTTAAATACCAAATATTGTTTTCAAGAGACCTATATTATACGAGATACATGCAAATATGGTCTGCTGACCCCCCCCCCCCATTTTAAGTTCTTGAATTACTAATATTTCATTGATTGAGATAAAAATTATTCTGATTCATTATAAATTACAGCACTAGACAGAATATATAGTTTCAATGAAATTAATATGTTATATTCTGATATATTTCAGTAACTGTTGTTCTTCCTGTTGTGAGGTTGGCAGACCTGTTTGTTTACATTTCAAAAAAGTCCGGGAGGTTTGTTATTATGGTTTGTACTTATTCACGGTGGTGTTTTGTTACCAGTATGCAGATTTATCTATTATTAAACTTCACGAGGGAAATCTACTTAGTTTACACAGCCCCTGCGTGATGGACTTTTTTCTCTATGAAAACCAGGATTCCAGGGAACAAGCGTCCATGGTTTCTAGTCAGTAACAATAAACAAGCATGCATGCACACACAAGCACGCGTGTAATTAAAATAAATCAAAAATATCTCCACTCTATTAACCTAACCTTTATAACTCAAAAACAGTTCTGAGAAATTAGTGGGAGATATGATATTGGTTAGCAAATTTAAAAAAAAAGATATGGCTTTATATGAACAAGTAGATGAATTATAAAATCATTTTTAAATCATCAGTTATAATGAAAAATAAATTCTTAAAATATTAGAACACTAAATAGTGGACCAACATACCTGTCTGTGTAAAAGGCATTCTTGACACTGAGGATCATATTCAGAATTTTCATCAGAGGCTTCCGATATAATGAACGTTGATTGTACAGCCAGGCATTTAGTGCAATTTATCAGGTTGTTACGATGAAGGAATCGTAGAGCATCATCAAAACCTTGCTTACATAAATTTGACAATACCTAAAATTAAAATAAGAATAGTATAATTCACATCTCCCAAGTAATCATAGTTTTTTTTTGTTGTACCCTGTGAGAGTGCATTGAGCATTGCTGGTTCAGAAAGTATTCTAATTCTATTCTATTCTAATTATTTCCACAATAATAATAGTTCAAAAATTCATTTTATGATATTTAATGATTTATTACATTAAAAATAAAAGATTAATCTGATAAATTAATAATCACTCATTAAAACTGATAAAAGTGAAATAAAGGTATATTTTACTTAATTTAAAACTTAATACAAAACTAAACCTCCCACAACTTCATAGGTAGAAGCAGCATAATAAAGTAAATAACTATATTTATTTCTTTTTATGCAAGGTAATAATAAAATCTAAATATTGAATAATATGTAATTTAAAAATTATATAATAAAATAAATGGGGATGAAAAAGTTGCAAAATATGATGATTTTAAACTCGATACCATGCTCTACCATGTAATTTAGGGAAAGGAAGAGAAAATGGAGATATTCCATTATTGGCAATCTGATAGAAAGAAAAAACTAATTGTAGTGGTGGAATAATGAAATTTTAAACCCATAAAGCAACTATAAAATAGATTAAAATATTTACCTCAGGTTTTGGAGGCCAAAGAATTCTGGCGAACCTATAAATATTTTGTTTTGAAAGTTCAATGCTGGTATTAGCGAAATTCACCTAAAGAAACAGACAATCATATAAATACAAATTGTAAAAAATATGTAAAAGTACTTACACACAGGACTAATATTTTTCAATAGTGGGCTCTCCACCTAATTAGCTGTAGGTCTTTCCTTCCTCTACACTCAGGAAGTGTTTGGATTAGTTTGTCAACCCCAATCGACCTTGACTAGCTATTGCTCGTTTTGCTCCGGTCTTATGGACCTCTTGTTTCAGTTAACAGCCTACGTATTGTAGGTCTACGATACGGGGTAATTCGGTTTACGTATGTTGTGTACCTTTCATTATAGCTTGTAACACTGTTTGTTCGTATACTTTTTGTGTGTGTTTTACATAGTATATGATTTGCTATGGGGCCTTCCACGAGACATGGACCAATATAATGCTCAACGTCACGATCTATATATTGTCTAGATGACAGTGTATTCAATGAAAGGATTAAAAATGACAATAATAGATTAAATGTGATACAAGTTATTCAAAAAATAAATAAAAATAACGAATTTGTTGATGGAAATTACTATTAACCCTTCCAGGTCTGTGCGACTGGATGATTCGGTTTACGTGACGGAATTCATGTTTCGGTAAGAGTGTTAAAAAAAAGAGTTCATCTAACATTAAAGTTAAATGTGGTAGGTATGAAAAGTATTTTTCAACAGCATATATATTTTAAAAAATACTTAATTACTCAAATACTTGTATTCTAATAATGTAATATTACAATTACTCCAATTTTAAACTATTATATTTTATTAAATAAATATTACTAGTCTAGAGATTAAAATGCACAAAAATTAATGTTTTTAAGCAAATAAAGATGATATTTATATAAAAAATTCCAAGAAAACTAAAGTAGTCATTTTCTTCCATCTTAAAATGTCTTATAGTACAAAATTGATATGATAATATGTAGGTTATAATGTATATAAAAAAGGTTTGAAATCATATCTACGAAGAACTTAACCAAGAACTAAAATCAAACTTAATTGAGTTTTTTACATGAAAGAGCTGGGAAGAGAAGTCTCGAGGACAAATATCAGTTTCTCCACAAAATGGACTGACAGTTATTGTGTTTTCATCCAAAGTTGGTAAATTGTCGCTAAAACCTCCATCCATATACCTCTCACCATGAAATTTAGGAGGAAGAAACCCAGAAAATATTGGCACAAAAGCACTGGCAAGCAAAGCCTAAAAATAAAAATAAAATATATATATATAGTTAAGAAATCATAGAGGAAAATATCAAAACTCATTCATTAGCAATTAAGAACTACAGTCCATGTGGAAAGGAACTTGTCCCTTTGGCACAGTCTTAAGCTGTTTTCTACGAGCGGTATTTAGATATTTCAAACGAGATATTTCTAGTTTCTGTATGTTCAACAGCATCTGGGGCTGGCTACTGTCTCTTTTTATTGGTTTTTATAGTGTACAGCAGATTGTTTATAAGATCTGATCTTAAAAATTAAAAATAGCTAGCAACGCTTTCAAAGCCCTTGATTTCATAAGAATGATCATGAAAACAGGACAGAGACCCTAAAACTGGAAAAAAAAACAAAACATGGAGTGCAGATGAGAGTGCTCTTTGCCCTCCAAGTAAACTCAAGTAGTTTGTCATGTCATGGAGTGGCTGTTTGCCTGATTCTAATGGAAGTTAGAAGATACAATTGTGCGACAGGAAGTAACTTCTCTGTTTTATATGAAAATGTAAAAAGAGAGATGAACTTTAGATTTGATTTTTTGCTCCATTAGACTGCTACTTTAATGAGGGTGATTGTAAAATAAACCAATTTCAGGCTCAAATACATTTTATTATTACTTTGACATTTAGGACTCTTTATGTCAAAGAATGAAATTTTTTATGTATAGAATTTGTTCATAAAATAATTAGTCTTAATCTATATTTTAATCATTATATATTTTATCAATATTTAGTCTGAACAAATGAGATTATTAAATTTACATAGCTGTTTCTGGATCTACTTTGCTGTTCATATGGTGGTTATTTATTGATATATATATTCCATTTTTGTTAACAGGTTACAATTTGTTTGTAAAAATAAATTTAAGAGACTGAGTGTCTGTTGGAGACGATTGCTTTAGGCACAGTGGTCTTGATTTTTCTTAATTTATGGGAATACTATCTCCTATTTTTTTAACCACAATTTTTTTAATATTTATATTTTAATTGTCCAGTTTATATATTAATGTAAAAAAAAAAAAAATAAAGTAAAAGAAGAAAAGTCCTGTATTTCATATTTTGTTACTGGAAAATTTTGAAGCTCATGTAACTAGCGTGAAATGATATTTGATATATATTTTATTAAGACCTCAATAAATTAAATACTATGTATTAATTAAATTACTCAAAATAAACTTAAAAAAAATAGTGAGATAGATAAGACTGCTTGAGCAGATAGCTAGCTGGCTGTTGATGGAAGATAGAGTATCCTACTGAGTTTGCTATTATGAAAAAGAAAAGGAGAGCTAGATCAAAGACAGTTGAAACCAGTAATGTTCGTTAGTAATAATATATATCTTCTTCTTACTTGCAGTAAGTCGTCTTTGCTTGTGAATTGAGAAACAATTACATTCTTTCCATCATAAACTCTAGTGAGGGATATGTGCAATTTTCCATTTACTCGCAAATGTGCATCTTCAGGTAATACCTATAAGAAAAACCAAAATTAATAAGAACTTAGCAACACTGGTATGAGTATTCTATAAAATTGAAAAACCATGTATCTTACTTTACTTAGGCGTTCAAGTAAAAATTCCTGAACGTTAAATGATGGGCTAAATGGTCCTAGTGTTCTTAGTCTGGCTTCTCGTATAAGTCCAAGCATATCACTTGCTACTTCACCTAAAAGAATGAAATAATGCAGACATTTCAACTGAATAAACAGACTGAAAGTTCAAACTACTCATCTAATAATTTATATTTCCCCTGATCCCAGTAAAACTGCACCACTAAATATCAAAGTGGGGCTCATGATGATGACAAAAAAAAATAGTTTTTCAATTATACAGTATACCATACTGGAAATATTGAAAAGCATTTGAAAAAGAAATAATCACTTTAAAGATTTTCAACAGCATTAAAGTGAAAGCTGCTGCAGTAAAAATAAGGTCCGTTCAAAATTATATACATATATTTGTCTGTTAACAATCTAGTGGTTGCAATTTTTGTTTGATGGTTATGAAACTCAATATTTAATCATTATATGTAAAAAGAAAGACCAAGTTTGTTAATGGCTGAAATCGGACCAGTGGGAAGGGGGGGGGGGTTTAGAGGGGAGGATCTCTGAAAATTCGAAATATCTCCATTATTATACGTTGGATCGAAAAATTGAATCAAACCAATCTTAATGCAGTCTACAAATCTACTATAGATATTGTTTTATACATTTATACTCTATCTTGAATATTAACAGAGATATTTGCATTTTTCAGTTTTCAGCCTTCAGCAAACCCCCACTTATATTATACATGCAAATATGTTCTGATATGTTCTGAATTCCCCCTCCCCTGTCTTTAAGTTCTTGGACTACTAAAATATGATTGATTGAGATACAAATTATTCTGATTCATTATAAATTACAGTACTAGATGTAGTAAATAGTTTTTAATTAAATAATTATATATTCTGATATAATTCAGTAATTGTTTTTCTTTCCAGTGTGAGGTCAGCAGACCTGTTTGTTTACATTTCAGACACTTTGCTTTGGGAGGGGCTTGTATTTATTCACTTAATATTCACGGTTATGTTGTGATACCAGTATTTAGATTTATCTATTAATAAAGTTCATAAGGGAAATCTGCTTTAATAAAAAATTTATTGTTCCAACACAGGTACATAAAATTTAGTGTGCAACTTCCCTCCTCAGTATATAAATAAAATATAGTGTGCAACGTCGTACGACATATAAATAAAATATAGTGTGCAACGTCGTACGACATATAAATAAAATATAGTGTGCAACGTCGTACGACATATAAATAAAATATAGTGTGCAACGTCGTACCACATATAAATAAAATATAGTGTGCAACGTTGTACCACATATAAATAAAATATAGTGTGCAACGTCGTACGACATATAAATAAAATATAGTGTGCAGCATCCCACCACAGGTAAATAAAATTTAGTGTGCAACATCCCACCACAGGTAAATAAAATTTAGTGTGCAACATCCCACCACAGGTAAATAAAATTTAGTGTGCAACGTCGTACGACATATAAATAAAATATAGTGTGCAGCATCCCACCACAGGTAAATAAAATTTAGTGTGCAACATCCCACCACAGGTAAATAAAATTTAGTGTGCAACATCCCACCACAGGTAAATAAAATTTAGTGTGCAACATCCCACCACAAGTAAATAAAATTTAGTGTGCAACATCCCACCACAAGTAAATAAAATTTAGTGTGCAACATCCCACCACAGGTAAATAAAATTTAGTGTGCAACATCCCACCACAGGTAAATAAAATTTAGTGTGCAGCATCCCACCACAGGTAAATAAAATTTAGTGTGCAGCATCCCACCACAGGTTAAAAAAAATTAGGGAGCAATGTCACCCACAGATAAATAAAATATAGAGTGCAATGCCCAGACTTGAACTTGTCAGAACCTCTCAAGTTCTGAGAAGCACTGTTAATGCCAAGAAACATCTGCTATCTCTATGACACTCTGATATATGTGATATTTTAATACAAATGTTTTTGATAATGACATTAGAAGATAACCCTTCAAATTAATTAATATTGTTAAAATTTGATCTAATATATACATAGATACATTAAGAAATAATTAAAGCTAATTTGATGGTGGACTAACCAATTGGCAAATCACAAAGTAAGCAGCAGGCAGCAATAGCACCAGCTGAAGCACCTGAAATCTTGTTCAACAACAAGTGGGGTGCATATTTCTTGAAGCATACTGCCACTCCGACATGGTAGATACCCAAAAATCCACAGCCAGCAAACGAAAGATTCATTTTTTAATAACTTTTTTTTTTTTACAAATTAAATAAAACGTCTTTGATAAATACGATAAGACACAGAAGTCCGAGGCGACTACAACAGGGTGAAGAGATTTGCGCTTGATAATCTTATCAAAATGCACAAAGATAATGGATTGAAGAGAAAATGCAGTGTTCAAACATAAACGAGACAACAAAGTCCACGATATCAATGATTAATAGAATTCAACTGCGACTCAATCAAGGATCTTCTCAAGAGATAACAAAGTTGAAACATGCACAACTCTTAAACAATCTCATTATCAGTAATTCGCCATTTCGATAACGAGACTTGTAACTGGCTCTTGCTTATACTTCGGTGGCGGCTCACCTTACATCCATTACGTCATTGATAAACAATTTCAAAAATATATTTCTCGACAAAATAAATTACCTAATAAATAAATAAAAATAAACCGTAGCTAAATAAAAACAAGTTTAAATAATAGAAATTGTTAATCGTTTCATTCTAGCACAACGGTTGCGCATTTTGATTTTTCATTAATTAATACAGAGTAATAATTTAGTTGTGACGTAGTAATAATTTAGTTATTGCGGAGTAATAATTTAATTATTGCGGAGTAATAATTTAGTTATTGCGGAGTAATAATTTAGTTATTGCGGAATAATAATTTAGTTATTACGGAATAATAATTTAGTTATTGCGGAGTAATAATTTAGTTATTACTGAATAATAATTTAGTTATTACTGAATAATAATTTAGTTATTACGGAGTAATAATTTAGTTATTACGGAGTAATAATTTAGTTATTACGGAGTAATCATTTAGTTATTACGGAGTAGTAATTTATTTATTACGGAGTAATAATTTATTTATTATGGAGTAATAATTTATTTATTACAGAGTAATAATTTATTTATTAAGAAGTAATAATTTAATTATTGCAGAATAATAATTTAATTACCTCGAAGTAATAATTTAATTATTAGAGTAGTAATTTAATAATTACAGAGGGTCTTATGCCTCTAGTAATTTGTTTTGGACTACGTACTAACTACTACTTGTTCCCTAAGCACTTCAGATCCAATTTCCTGTTAGCAAATGTTTTTAAAGATCATTATGATTTATTTAAAACAGGGTTACCCGAAAGACTTTTGGCAGATTTCTCTTAAGGGAAATCAGCTATTGAGGTCGTACTCATGACGCGATTTTCGAAATTTGTCTTCAAATATCCCTCGATCCTACCTAGGAGATGACAAAAATGAGGTTCCGTACTATAAGTCGGATCGAAAAAGCGTATAGAAACAATCTTATTGCAAATTAAATTTCCTCTAAATATTGTAATATACATATTACACCAGGATGAAGAGATTTGCGCTTGATAATCTTATCAAAATGCACAAAGATAATGGATTAAAGAGAAAATGCAGTGTTCAAACATAAACGAGACAACAAAGTCCACGATATCAATGATTAATAGAATTCAACTGCGACTCAATCAAGGATCTTCTCAAGAGATAACAAAGTTGAAACATGCACAACTCTTAAACAATCTCATTATCAGTGATTAGCCATTTCGATAACGAGACTTGTAACTGGCTCTAAATAATGTAATATACATATATTCTCTATTTTGAATATTAACCGAGAAATTTGCATTTTTCAGTTTTAACTTCCACTTCTACTTGTGTTACATAAAACTTACTCTGTTATATAATACACCATATTATTCCTAGCTTAAATGCCAAATATTGTTTTCATTGAACTTTTACTTTGTGAGACATATGCATATACGTTCTGTAGACCGCCTCTACTTTTGTTTTTGGATAACTAAATTTTGATTCATTACAAATGACAGTACTAGCTTTAGTAAATTGTCTTCAATGAAATTAATATGTTATATTCAGATATATTTCATTAATTGTTTGTCATTCCGGTCTATCTATCTATTCAGCGCTACGAGGTTGGCTTGCCTGTTTGTTTACAATTCAGCCGCTTTCCGTTGTAGAGTTTATTAACTTGTATTGTAAATTGACTGAACATTCAGGGTAGTGTTACCTGTATGTATATTTATCTATTGTAAACCTTTGCGTGGGAAATCTGCTTAGTTTACGCACCCCTGAGTGACGGACTTTATTTTTCTTTCCATAACACATTTCTCCGACGAAGAATTCGATCTACAGAGATAAAGATTTTGAAAAATTTAAATTAAGAATATTTTAAAACACAATATTAAAGATAACAACCATTTTTTATGTTATTATTTTTTAATGAATGCATGCCAAATAACAAAGTCTGAAAGTATTTCTCCTTAAAGTTCATGTTAATGCATAAAAGGGATTTTTTTTTGTTTAGTAAAACTATTCAAATGATTTTCTGTAATTCATAATACTTTTTTTTCATATATATCACTTTTAAACATCCTTATAACAATTGCTGGCTTTAAGGCAATCCGCTATTGCGGTTCTACTCATGACGTAATTTAAACATATTTCTTCTATCATTGTCAATCCATTTTCACAGAAGATGAAAATGAGGTACATTGAAAACTATTTACATATAGCGTTGTCAGAATGTTTTAGTAAAGCTCTATTCCTACTCAAATCATATTAACAATAACATGATATATGAACTGATATATATCATGGAATGTTTTGCTCCAATCTTAAATATTAATTATTGTTTTTATTTGATATTACATATATCTATCTATCTATAAATATATATTTGTCTGTTAAAGCTCTAGTGGTCTCAATTTTTGTTTAATCGTTACCAAACTCGGAATTTAATGGTTTTATGTAAAAAGAAAGATGATGTTCGTTAATGGTTGAAATCTAACCAGTAGAAGGGGGGGGGATTTCGAAAATTCGAAATATCTCCGTTACTATACGTCGGATCGAAAAATCGTATAGAACCAATCTTATTCTAAATTAAATTTACTATAAATATTGTTATGTACATGTATTCTCTATCTTGAATATTAACCGAAATATTTGCATTTTTATTAAATGTGTGCGGATAACGGACAAGATGAGATTGACTGATGTCGGCTCTATTCATGACTCCGCCAAAAGCTAGTTCGGTCGTTTCCGTAACTGTTCAGCTCCCGTGAAATTGGTTTAGAGACTCGTTACTACTATTGTTGCTAGTATGCAGATTTCTGTATTGTAAAACTTCACGTGGGAAATCTGCTTAGTTTACGCAGCCCCTGCATGACGGAGTTTTTTAATGCACAGATGATGATGCTTCCCATTTACGTGCTTTCCGCACAGAACTCTTTTCTTTTCGTTGGTGTTTATGCATTGCATTTAAATGATTTAATCGAATAAATGTTCTAGTACGTGCATAACATTTGGCAACTTTTTTATCGAGATGTGGAAATATTTCCTGTATGAGATAGCACAAAGTTTCTATAACGTTATCTGTCTTCACTATATTTTGGTCATGTAATATTCGGAATATTATCTCCATTTGTTGAACTGTTTGAAGCCATTCATTTGAAGCAGATTTCCCGCGTGAAGTTTTACAATACAGAAATCTGGATACTAGCAACAATAATAACAATGGATACTAGCTAGTGGAACTAGCTTTCGGCGGAGTCATGAATAGAGCCGACATCAGTCGATCAATCGACATACCGGTAACAAATACAAACGATAATAAGAAACCTCCCGACGGAAAGCATCTGAAATTTAAACAAACAGG
>JADPXZ010000138.1:0-10265 GCA_019009955.1 Riptortus pedestris
TCCCAAAATCCTTCATTTCTAAACGGCTCCTCCATCTCCCCCTCCCGTTCAATATGCTATCTAGGGATACATTCTAGATAGACATCTCACCCTCCTCTACCCACATCCCGATCCCGAACTTAAAACCCTCAGAATCGTAAATACCGCTCCATAGACCACCTCCTATACTCCCCTACCCTAAGCATCCGCTCTCAAACTCCATAATCCTAAAAGGTGTTATCCAACCCTCACCTGTTTGTACGGTGCTCTACCATTCCTCCGATACCTCACCGAATCCTCCCACCAGTCCCTACAATCCTATCAGAATGGCAATCGTGCGCAAAAATTGTCAAGCACACTGTTCTTGTTTCTTTTGCAAAGGGCAAAGAATCGATGTCATTCATTCCTCTCTCTCCCTTCGAACCTATCTCCCCATTACCATCGCACTAAAAGGCACGGTCAAATTTTTCGACTCCCTCTCCCAAACCGACAATCCCCTCTATACCCATCTCTCCCCTCCACGGCAACCGACAAATTGGCAGCGGGCTGACGTTAGACGAGCCCCTTGTTGATCTTGTTTCGTCTTGGCCGAACCCCCACCCCCTCCCAAAAAACTTCCGTCCTGGGAACCACTTCTCCTCAAATCAGTTCACAATCAAAATTAATATAGGTTAGGTTAGGTTAATTTAGTTAATTTTATTTATTTTTATTAGATTATACAGACGCGGAACGCGTCGACAACAGCTTGCAGCACTTAAATTTTTCTTTTCTACCATCTTTTAGTTTAGTACACAAGGTTTTTTAATTAGCTTAAGCTTAGGTTAGATTAGGTCTTGAGATTTAGTTTATTCCTTCCTGGAATTCGCCCTGCCGGAATTGGCGGGGCAGCTTTACATTCTTTTTTCTTCCCGCATCTTCTTCTTCTTCCTAACTATCCCTATCCTTTCTTCTTTAGTTTTCTCACTGTCCACACCTTCATCCCGGTACCGGCCCCGTTACCGGGCTCTCCACAACGCTCTATTCTTCACCACACATTACCTATACAACCTAAAATCCCTTATAATAGAGCGTTATGTTCGGTTCAGTGGAAGGGGAACTGTCATCAACCCCAACAGGTTTTGATTAGGCCTGAAGCTACCCGACCAAGGTATTAGTTGTACTAGGGCTTTAGATAAAAAAAAAAAAAAAAAAAAAAAAAAAAAAAAAAAAAAAAAAAGAAAAGCAGAATCCTGGAATAACAGTCATGCCACCAAGTCCGGCACAGCATAACGAGGACAGCCTTCACACGTTGTGCACCCCAAAATGCCCACACGTTTTAGAGCCTTCTCCCACCATAGTGGTCTACTATAGACCTCCTATTAAACCCGCATCTCCCCCACGTCGTGGACAAGGTGGCAACTGCTCTCGACTTTGTCACCTCGGGACCACCGACCAGTCTCCTTTATGAACTGCTCGGCCGCCCTCCCCGTTCCTCCCCAAAAGACCAACTACTCGATTTCACAACAGCCGACTGGAAACGGTAACAAAGTCGATTATGTGTACGAAACAACCCCTACTATCTCTCCCTAGCAGAGATACCATCTCCCTAGAGCAGAGAATCGTTGAGATTACAAACAATCATCATACAGTGGCCGCCCCGACCTGTCCAATCCCTAAATTCGGCCCCCCTACCCGCATCACTCAAAATCACCCCAAAACCACATTCTTTGCCCTCATTGGCCCAAGAGGAACAACATTAAAAAACATATGGCACCGTACCTGGCCGCAAACCCTGCGTGCTACGTCCCGTCATAAATTCCCTCACCAGTATAACCCAGATCGCGCTCCCTCATGAGACAGTGGGAAGACGGCGGTAGTGGCATGAATACACTCCAGGAACATACATGGTGACCATCAGCAAGTTTTGGAAGCTTGTAAAGACGCAGAGTAACCAAAGGAGGAGATCTGTGCCCTCCCTACAAGCTGACAATCATGTGATGGGACACCAAGGGACCAGGACTGTGGCTCTCCCCCCCCTTGTCGCGACTTATATGTCAACAGAGACTCACAGTCCAGGACCACAAACCCTGTCCGAGGAACCTCGAGCGATGGTACGTGAAAATAATTTCATGTTTGTTATCCCCAGGCAACTTCAATGCCATACTTCAGCGTCCGCACCAAGGGAGGTAAATCCGCCTGGATCTGGACAAAAGTGCAATATGTACTTCTTGCGCCAGCTTCCACGGAAGTCTCTAACATCTACCTCACCCACCTCCTCAACATCCTCCTGCCTCCGACTCCGTCAACTTCCACCAAGCGCAGTGGAAACATGCCATTGTTGTTCCTCTGTTAAAACCGAACAAAAACGGTTCTCACACCTGAACACTAAATACCGTCCCTTCAGCCTCCTCTCACATAATCTCGAAGGTATTGGAAGAAAAAGTAATTCTCAAGATAACCATTCTAGATTTCTGGTGAGGAGGGAAACATCACATACCCCGCAACGAGCAGAACAGGCTTATAGGAAGGGGCTTTGCTCCCTACACCCCCTCGGCTAGGCTCCAATCCCGTGTCGCGACCGCGGCTCCGACAAAATATGGCAACAGCGGTTTTCATCTCCCATAGACTGTACCAAGGCGGTACAGTTGACGTTTCGGTCGACTCACAATATCCCCTCCTCTCCATTCTCCGCAACCTCAATTTTGCCGATGGAAGCAATTATAACTCCATTCCTCAAATATCCTTTCCTCCCAACAACAGCACTTTACCCAGGTAAGGGTGGGGCGAAAAGCCTTTCCCAAACCGCGAAACTCCCGTCCCCTGCGGCGTCCCACAGGGGCGCCGTTCCTCTTCCCCACCGACGCCTCTTTAACCTTTACACTGCGGATATTGTGGGACGACCCTTACAAAAACGCCGAGGTATATGCCTATGCAGATGAAACCTGGGGATAGCCAGGCATATCTCTTTCAACCCCAGCCGAAGCAACTTTTCCTACGCCCGAAAAAAGTCCTGCTTGCCATGATATATCCGATAGGCTCCCGTGCTCGGAATATTTTAGTAAACACCCCTCCAAAAACGACGCCCTGATTTATCTCTTTTTTCAAGCGCCGGCGTAGACTCCCGAAGAGTTTTTCCACATTAAACGGTGCCTCTCATCCCTATCTCTGCTACCATCAACTACAGCTAGGGGATACATGTGCAAACGACATCTCCGTTACTCAACCCACGTTCAGTAGAAAAATCCTTCAGACCCGCAACCCGATACAACTCCCTTGAAAACACCTCCTCCTAATCACCCAAACCTCAGTCTCCAGACTGAAAGTTAACTCATCTATAGAGGCGGTCCTCTTACAACCACCCGCGCCCTCCTCTATGGTGCTCCTCCCCTTCAAATTCCTCACCAGTCTTCCCTGAAAAACCTTACAGTCTTTCCAGAACGGGGCTAGTACGGAAGATAGTCCAAACACACCTCCCATATGGCAGGAAGTGGCCGGCAGCAGAGATTCAGGGAACACGCTTACAATTGGACACTGTCAGCTCAAACCATAAAGAAGAGGCATGTTGAGAAATTCTTCGACTGCGTTCGGCGCACTAACCAAATCCCCTCTTCAACTTTCCCTCATACCCCCCCCCCCCACTCCCACGAAAAACCTGGCAGGGGAGAGGCGGTGTCCTGCTTAGTCCGAAGTCGTCGACTTAGCAGATCCACCGTAACCTGTAAAAATTGTAAAATAATTATAAATATTTAATAAAATATGTATATACAACATGTAAAATAAATAAAATATTAAGTAAAACACCAACATGTGGAGAAACACATGCCTAACAACGAATAAATAAATGAACCTCGGCCTGTTGCCATGGCCATCCCCCCCCTAATCGCTTTCTTACCTTCCTCTCCTTACTATCTCTTCTTCCCGCTAATCCTCTTCTTTCCAATATCCCTATTACCCACGGGGTATCCCAGCTACCCATCAAAGAATCAACCATAAAATACCTTACAACCCTCATCCCAACCACCTTTTCTCCTTAAAATATATTTTAAATAATATAGAGCAAGGAGGTCTCTCGGCTCAAATAAGGTGCTTCGAAGCATCTCCTCTTTTTTCTATTATGTTTTTAGTCTCTAGAAATTTAAGTTTTTTCTGTAAATAAAGCTGTGCGATTAGGAAAAAAAAAAAACCACAAAAAAAAAAAAAAAAAAAACAAAAAAAACAAACCCAAAAAAAAACTCGCGGCGAATGGCGAATCGCGAATCGAATTCATTCTGCTCCCAGCTCTCATAGGAGAAACATCAGACATAGTTCTCTCCTGGCAAGTCGTACTTGGTACGTTGTTGCCCTGAGCTCCAGCCGAAGCCTACAGCGCCCAGCCTGCCTTATATTGGAAAAGAAGAGAGTACCTGTATACTTCTGCCCTGGTCGGTTTCCCTAGCCGTGTCCTCCGGAGGACCAAGGGAATTGGTTACCGGCTGGGATTATATCCCGGACCCTTCAGGTCGCCCTGTCAGATTTGGTAAGGTCTGGCAGTTCCCCTCTCTACTGAACTCCCTCCCCCCCTCTCTCTCTCTCTTTGTGACCCACCCATGCCTTCTGACGGCCCTTCACGGGACCAACCGTCGAAGCATCACAATAGTCCTTCTGAGGACTCAGCCCATAACCCCCGACCAGTGTTTGTTTCTAGAAGGAAAACCCTCTTTAAGCAACCACAGCCCCAAAAAAATAGGCCCTCCTTAGAATTCATAGTAGCTCATAGAGTGGTTCCCCAGGACCTTCGCCAGGTCCTCCTTGACCACAGTCTCAATACCACGACGCCCCCCCCACCAGACTCCTTCCCCCACTCCCCCCAACGGGCCCCTAAAAGGCCCCCCCCCCCCCCACCCCCCCCTTTTCCCCTCTCCCCTCCCCCCACTTCCCCAGCCCCCCGAGGGCCCTGGGGGGGAGAGAGGCACGAGCCTTCAAGCGAAAGGGGCCCCTGGGTGGGGAAAAAGGGTTCATCCCCTCGCCTACAAAAAAGGCCCCCCGCCAAACCCCCCCCCGCCCCCCCCAAAACCCACTCCCACCTTCAAAAAAGTGCCTTTACAGCCGAGGGGGGGCCCCTCACCTGAATGTGGGGGTTTTTCCAAAAATTTTGGGGGTTCGGGGCCCCCAGAGGGGAAAAAATTTTAAAATACTTCCGGGGGGGCATTGGCCCCCCAAAAATTTTAATAAAAATTTCCCCCTTTAAAAAAAAGGGGAAAATGGGAAAAAATTTTCCCCCCCACCCCCACCCCCCCCAAAAAGGGACCGGGGGAAAAACCAAAAAAAAATTTTTTAAAACCTTTGGCCTCTTTTTTAAAATCACCCCATGAATCGTAAAAGGGAAAAACTATTGTTTCCCCGGGGCCCCAAATTTGCGTTTTTGCGCATGAGATGGACAACCCTTTTGTTTGGGGGTCAAAAAAGGGGAAAACGAGCCAATTTTGGGGGCCCTTTAACCCCGAGTATGACCCCCTTAAAAAAATTTGCAAACTACAAGACATCAAAACCCCCTTGTGGTCAGGTCGGGAAATTTTTTCCCAGATCGACCTACCACAGTGTTTTTGCTGTAAAAGGGGATGGGGTTTTTCCAAGGTTTTGGGGCCCCCAAAAACTATCTGTGTCCGTTTTTTTGCGGGTAAATTTTTAAAGCCCCGGACTGTGCGGGGGGGAAGAATAAATGTTATGAAAAAAATTGGGGAAGGGGAACCCCCCCGCCTAAAATTTAAAACCCAGTGTCCGCATTTTTTGGGGGATCTTGAAATTTTGGGTCGAGGATAGGAAAAACCCCCCTCGACCCCACCTACATCCCCCCCCCCCCCCCCACCCGAAATGCCTGGACTGCTGTCAGCCCCAAAAACCCAATCCCCCCCAAAACCCCCCCCAAAACCCCCAAACACCCCCCAAACCCCCCCCGTCCAAAAACCCGGGGACCCCCCGCCCCACTCCCCTTTGCTAATCAGTCATTTTAAAAAATTTTACAAATTTAAAACCTTTTAACCCCCCCCCGGGTCGAAGAATGCATAGGATGTAAAAACGATGGAGCGCTTATTTTTCCCCCCTCGATGTCCTTCCCCTTTCCCCCTTTTTAAACCCAACTCAAAAAAATAATGGCCCCGGGCCCCTAGCCCGGGGGGGAAAATTTTGGGGGCAATTCAGCCTCCCTCCGAAAGTCCGGCTTAAAACTTTTTTTAAAAAAAAATGACCCCATTTTGGGGGGCCGGGGGGGTTTTTGCATACCCCGCCTAAAAAACCCCCCGGGGCCACTTTTTTGGGGGGCTGGGCTCCCCGGGGAATCAGAGGGGGCCAAAAAACCCCAAAAAAAAGGGGAAAAGTGGGGGGGGGGGGGGGGAGCCATTTTTTATAAGGGACTGGCACCCCTTTTAAAAATGATTGATTAATCCCCCCCCCCGTACCGGGGAAAACATCAAAATCATCACGGCGAAAAGGTTTTATAGCCCGTCACACCTACACAATCAAACCCCCTTATAGAAGCCCCCGGCAAAACCCCAGTTTTTTATTTAAGTCTTTAAAAAGGGCCCCGGGGCGACGGGAAACCCCCTATCATCTTGGAGATTGAACGCCAAACACCCTTTTGGAAAATCTTTAAAAACCAAACCCCAAACCCCCGGGGGGGGTTTTTCAAAAATTTTCATTTTTTTTCCCCTCGGGCCCCCCCAAAGCCCAACATTTAATACAAAAAGGTAGTTACTATGGGGCCTAATGCTCACCCGAATCCCCCCATAGTGACAAGGTGTCAAAATTTTGGGGATTTTTTCACTAGTGCCCCGTCCAGTACCCCCTACGTGTGCACGGGCCCTCCCATACCCCCATCAAAAGTCCTTTGTACCATAAGGCGGACTGGGGGAAAAAATTTTTTTGTTTTCCCCAGTACGAACAACCCCCCTAAACCCGGTTTTTTAGAGAATTTTTCCCCCCCCCCTTTAGGCTAAGCTAGAGGAATTTTTAAAAAAATTTTTTTCCCTTTCACGCAGATGGGGTCGATACCCCAAAAAATTTTTAAAAAAAAAACCCCCCCCCTAAAAAAAACCCCCCTTTTTCAATCCCCGAGCTGATTAAACAGAGGAAAAAACCCCCCTTTTTTTAAAAACCTTTGGGATGTTCCAGGAAAACCTCCCCCCCCCCCGCCCCCCAAAAAACCCCCTTTTTCCCCCCCAAACCCCTCCCTTTTTGAGAGTGGAAAAGGGGCAGTTTTGGGGGGAAAAAAAAAAACCATCCCCCGACGCATGGAGACCAAAAAAAAAAGCCTTTTGGAGCTGGTGAAAAGGGGGGGGTCACCAAAAGGCGATCCGTTTCTTCTCCCGTCGGCCAACGCCCCCTTTTTGGGCCCCCCGACCAGGCTGAGGTTTTTTGGAGCTCATTTTAGCTGGGAACAGATCAGTTCCCTTTTTACCGTCAGGATGGGTGAGGCGCCCCCGGGGGGGGGCCATGGAGATAACTTCATGTTCTCCCCTCCGAGGCAGCTCAATGCCATACTGCGTGCACCAAGGGGGGGGAAATTTTCCCCCCCTTTGGAGGGGTACAGTATAATTCCCCGCCAGGGTTCCCGTTTTAAGGGCCCCTTTTTCCTTTTTTGAACCCCTCCTCAACTCCCCCCCCCGACTCCCTACTTCCCCTTTCCACAAAAAAAAAAATTTTTATTTTTTTTTACCTCTTTCCCCCAAAACCCCCCCAAAAATGGCCCCTGTCCCCGGTGATTACTCCCATTTTTGGGTTTTCCCCCCACATATCTTTTAAAGTATTTTGGGGGAAAATCATCCTTTTAAAAATTTTTTTGATTTTGTGAGGAGGCTTCCCCCATTTCTAACGGCAGACAGGCTTCCCTCCCCTCAATGCAAAACCCCCCACCCCCTATCCCGCCCCTACACCCCAAACCCCCCGTACAAAAATTTTGTCGGGGGAAATTGTTCCCCCGGGGATGATTTTTTCCCCCGAAAATTTACTCAGGCCTTCGATTCCGGCGACCCCCCCAAGTCCCCTAAAATCCTCCCCAAAAAAAAGGCTGTCCCCTAAAAAACCCAGCCCAAAAATTTTAAAACTTTCCTTTTCCCCCGGGGACCTTTTAAGTGAGGGTCGGCCGGAATTTTCCCCTTTTTCCCAAATTTTCCCCCCCCCCCAAGTCGGAGGGGGCCCCCGGGCTCCCAAAATCCCTCCCTTTTTTCCGGCGTTTTTCCCCCCCGGTGCTGAGTCGACGGCCCCCCCCCCCCCCCCCCCCCCCCCCCGTGTGGGAATTAATTTAATACCCTTTTTTTTAAAAAACCCAAACCCCCCGGGCCCTTTCCCTGCCGGAAAAACCCCCTTTTCAGGCCATCTCCGACGACCTAAAATCCCCTTTTAAAATTTTCCCCCTCAACTCCTCCAAAACCGTTGCCCCCTTAAATTTTTTTTTCCTTTTTCCTTTTTAAAAAAGGGGCCCCCCAAAAACCCCCATTCCCCCAAAAAATTCCCCTAGGGATCCCCCCCCCTTCCCCCCCCCCGTCGATATGTTTTTCCCTTAAAAAGGGATCCTTTTCGATCGCCACCTCATTTTCTCTACCCCCATCCCCCCCCCAATTTTCCCAAAACTTCCTTAAGAAAAAAAAACCCCCTCCTTACCATTCCCCAAATCCCCCCCCCTCACCCTTTCCCCGTTCAAGCTCCTAAAACCCGAAGGGTGTTACCCAAAACCCCCCCCTGCTGTACGGGGGGCCCCCCTTTTCCCCGGGTATCCCCAAAAAACCCCCCTAAAAATTTTCCCTTTTTAAACCCATCAAAAAGGCCAAGTTTTTTCCTTTTTCCCGCTAGTCCCCCCGCGGGGGAAAAAAGAGGGGCATTCATTCCTCACCCCCCCCCAGGGGGCCCCAAACCCCCCCAAACCCCCCCCAAACGTATTTTAAAAAAACTTTGATTCCCTTTCCCAAATAGCCCCAATCCATTTTTCCCCCAAACCCCACCCCCCCCCGGCAACCCGCGAATTGGAAAGGGCCGAGGGGTTTACGAGCCCCTAGTTTTATCTGGGGTTGGGGTCGCCGAACCTCCACCTCCCCCTTTTAAAATTTTTTGTCCTGGGAAACACTCAAAAAATTTTTTTTTAAAAAAAGTATTTATTGCCCAAAAACCCAATTTTTGATTAGTTTGGGGGTTTGGTTAGGGGTTTTTTTAGTTTATTTATTTTATTTTGCTTTGGTTAATTTAGGGGTTTAGTCTGGGCGAGGCCCCCGAGACCCCCCCTTTCAAGCCCCAAAAAATTTTTTTTAAAATCCCCTCTTTTTTTAACAACCTTGGAAAAATTTTTTTGTATAGGTTTTTTATTTGGTTTAAACCTTTTTTTTCATTAAGTTTTCCACCTAGAAACACACCTGGGGCCCGGGGGGGCGGCTGCTTTTAAAATTTTTTTTTTTCTCATTTCTCTTCCTACCATCCCCTCCCTTCTTTTTTTTGTTTTTTCCTGTCTGTACCCCAAACCTTTTCCCCGGGACCGCCGTTACCGGGCCCCCTTCAAAAACCCCCCTTTTTTTTCAAAAACCCAAAAATATTTCCCCAAAAAACCCTTTTTTAAAAAAAAGGTTTCCCGTTTCAGTAGAAAAGGGGGAAAAAATCTTTTAAACCCCCCAAAAAGGGTTTAGGAAACCAGGGCCCCAAAAAAGAGGTTTACTAGGGCCACCGATAAAAAAAAAAAAAAAAAAAAAAAAAAAAAAAAAAAAAAAAAAAAAAAAAAAAAAAAATTCCAGCTCACCCGTTTGCCCAGGGTTTCCTGCACTAAACCCCCTTTTGAAAGCCGCGGAATGGGGTTTTTTTTGGGGTCGCCGTTTTTTGCAGCGCCTTGCATAGAATTGTCAACCCCCCCTTTGGGGGGTCAGGACGGGGGCCCCCAAAAATTAGCTGTTCCCCCGGACTCCGGGCTTTTCTTAAAGAAACCTTCTAGAAACCCCCAGCCGTTGGGGAACTTCCAGACCTTCTGGTGCAGTTAGCACGAAGCAGAAGGGAGAAGAAGGGGGTAGACGCAGTGTTTTAAAACCCCCAAACCCCCCCTCCCCCCTAGGTTTTTCCCCCGTGCCCCGTGGAAAGGGGGAGGGCAAAAGGTTTTTTGGGGGGAAAAAACCGGGGGGGCCCCTTTTTTTGGGGACTATCAAGCCAAGGTGAGGGCTGATAGGTCTTTATTTTTTTTAACCCCCCCCCCTTTTCTAGCCAGATTTTTTTAACGGCCTTCATGGGCCATCACCCCCCCCCGAAGGGGCCCCTTTTTGGCCGGGGGAAAAAACCCCATTCTCAACCCCCGGGGCCCCCTT